>JAYESA010000001.1:180926520-181196164 GCA_036927795.1 Iris macrosiphon
GTTATGCCTATACCTACCTATATGTTTCGAGGTTGTCTTTACATTGCATTCACTTAGATGGTTAGCACACCCTCTTTACTTTTATTCAGTACTATATCTAGCATGCATATTGTATCTTGTTACGTCCCTCTGAGGACCTGGTTATCTTCCAGATCTAGACGAGGCATATTACCCCACCGTATACGGGCCAGGTGTGGAGACGAGGTTTGCTCTTGACGAGGAGCTGGAGGTTTTACCATCAGAGTACCCCTGATCATCTTGGTAGGCCTTCCGCCTATGACTGGAGCTCCTTACCTAGTTAGCAGTTGTTTCAGTCACTCTTATTATCAGTATCTTATTTCAGACTATCAGTACTTTATCTCCAATATTTATAGTGGGTTTGTTCCCACGAGACATATTTCAGTTGTACTATGTCATTCGACTATGTCCTTATATTCCAGTCTTTCATTTCAGTATTTACTTGTTGTTTGTGGATGAGATTAGACACTGCCTGTTGTTGATATTAGACTTATTAGATTTAGGACAGCGTAGCACGCTTCGCCAGGATCCATTAAATTGGGATATCCTCGAAGACGTGTCAGCTGGCCAATGCCACGTGGCCTGGTTCCATATATTTTGGGACTGGGGCGTGACAGACCTGTGCCAAAGTAAATGCTTATGTTCTATGTGAATACAATGCTTGCCTGCTTATATGTTAACTTGTATTCGTTGTCTCGTTTTAATGCTTGTCGCATAATATATGCCACGACCGTGTAACACTATCCATGTCATACATTCATCTAGTTCTCCCTGGAAGACTATCTAATAGCCGTTTCGTGCAAGTATAAACCTGAAAGTATCCAGGACCGTTTGGTTGCCAAGGCAGTTCTTGAACCAGGGAATTTGTACCATATCAATGAATCCAAGAATCACAGCTCTTGGAGCATACTCGTTCTGAACAAGAATCAAGGATCATGAATCAAGAATCCAAGGATCAACATGTTATGTAATGAATCTCGTGAATCTGAAACCTTAAAGACTTGCATGGTCACGGACAACTCGTGCACGAGGTAATAACAGAGATTCCTCGAACGATCACCGGGGCACCAGGATCGCACCATCCTAGGAGGAATATGGGTATTGCGTAACCAAATCGGTAGGATGCTCTCGTGGTTTGGGGTGGCACAATATTATCAGTGGTCGGGCCCTTGTTAGTGCATCCTACACTTGGATACTCGACTGACTCCATGCTCTATGCTAGTCTCACCATGTTTGGTCGGGATAATTGGTAACGCCCAATGACTTTTTCGTTATGCCTTATCTCCATCCGTGTCACCACCCCATTTCCAGAGCCGGGTATTTTTTTTATTTTTAATTTAGTTAATTGTGGATTATTTATATTTAATTGTATTTGTCATGACCCGCACCCGGTTTAGGGGCACGAGTTCGTGGGTACGTCCAGCCTACGCCGTAGCATCGGCGGTAGAACGCTGTCAAGGTCTTGATACTATCTAACTAATGTCACGCAAGCATCCAATCTCCATTAGGAGGCACGGATGACACAAATAAGATAAACACATACTCAATCACAAGATTACAGCACGATAAGATTTCGAATAGTAAAACTAAAATTAAACACAACACAAGTCCACAAGTAATATTCTACTCAACAATATCCAAGAATCATCAAAATGCCGGAGACAAATCCGGTACCAAATAGTCTACTTAAAGAGCTAACAATAAATAATAACTCCGGCTAGACCTTCCAGAATCACAACTAAACTACCAAGTCTGCAGCTACTCACCATATGGTCCATAAAGTGTCGGACAGCGGTCCTCTAAGGCATAGTCTGGAAAAATATTTCCAGTCAGGAAGGAGCAAAGCAACAATCTCAAATAACAGTTCCATTAATTGATAATGTCTATAATACAATAAAATATGTCATGCTAGCTACTGAGAAGATAGTGAAATAAATGCAACGGCAATTTAAGAGAGACAGGCAATGTAAAGAGACAGGCAATAGGCAATATGATACAGTCAGTGCATGTATGAAAATAAAAGAACAAGGAACAGTATCATATACGGGTGATGTAGTATATGATTTAAAAATAGGGAACTGTAATCTATTCTATGTGTTTGAAATAGTAGTTTCGAAATGTGATCGGCTTGGGAACATGTACGATAGCTACAGGGCCTGGCTAATCATGGGTGAAGAGCATGATTAACACTTACAATTTCTATACTATAATAAGAGGTTATGATCACATTTCTTACTAACTACTTCCCCGCCCCCAACTAGTACTGTGGATCCAACCATGACACGTCACGATACACGAGCAAGTCAAGTCTATCATGTACGATGTCTAAATATACATGTCGTGTACAATGTCAATACGATAATCAAGGTAACATCTCATGACTGCAGATCCAAGCTATACTAGTCCGTGTAGCACAGTGTCAAAGATTCAGATGTAACATTTCATGATTGTTGAATTTATAGAAATTATCAAGAATTGGAAATTATCAGAGAATGTACTTGCCTTGGGTCCTTAGCTGGTATTTATGGATGTCCTGTTCCAGAGTATCCCCTGGGTAAACCAACAGTCCTATAAACACATCACAATTACAACACTTGTATCAGATGCTATCCTAACACACAGAAGAAATATACTGGCCTCAGGGCTATGCCAGGCAGGGCACTAGTCCACTAGGGTCATCTAGTACATTCACCAATTAACCGTAGTATTATTAATAATCAAATATAATACATATATATAGGGTTATACCAAATTCTATACAAAATATGTATAAGTGTATACTCATAACAGAAGATGTAGTATATATACATAGGTAAAAATATTCATAACACATATACATTTATATGTACAACTACCAAGGTTATATATATATACAAAAGAATATATATATGTATACTAATTATATATATACTAAATTATAATTACCAACATATACTGAAATACCGATATACATACATACCAATTTACATATTAATATTTATTATTAATACGTACACGCAAAATATATATACATTTATACATTTATACTAATTATACTAAAATATATATACTATGCTAATACATGTATTTAAACATTTTATTTATGAATAATATACATGTACAAAATATATATTTGAAATTATATCAAGTATATATATATATATATACAAAATATATATATATATATATGCCAAACTTAATTATAGAATTTATTTAAATACATACTATACTCATACAATTAAATATTAATAAAATAAATAATATACATATGCTAATTTCACATTAATTAAATATATAAATACTTTACATTAATTATATATATACAATTAAATTAAATACATATACTAATTACTTATACAAATATATGTACATATTTACCATCATTAAATTAAATAGACAATATATATTCACATTTATACATTACCCTTGTATTTATATACTATACACATTCAAATATTTAAAGCATTAATTAAAATACTATACTTTACATACTCATTAATACATACATTTACAAAATATATATACATATATATATGTATTCCCATTTTATATTAAACTCTATTAAGTATATATGAAATATATTTTTTTTATACGTATACCGATATTATATATACTATTAAACATTAAATTAAATACATATTTATACCATTTATTTAAATACATACAAATACCTTACATTAATACAAATACATATACTAGTGTATACATATACATTAACATATTAATTTATACACATTTATTAGACATATATACATATACATATATATTAAATCATACTTGTACATGCTGATTAAACCATATACATACACACAATCACAGGGAAAGGGAAAGAGGGAAGGAGAAGAAAACTTACTGTGTAGAGTTGGGTGGCCGGAATACGGCCGGAGCGGGGTACACGGGGAGAAGCAGTGGGAGGAGGAGGTTGAAGCGCCGCCGGGCGCGAGTAAGGGGGTCGGCTGTCCGGCGATGCAGAGGGGGATCGGAGGAGGCCGCTGGAGCAGCGGGGTTCGGCCGGAACGCCGGTCGGATGGACTGAAGGGAGATCGGGGAAGCAGCCGCCGGCCGTCGGTGGCGCGAGGGGGAGCAGCAGAGAGCCGGGGTCTCACCGCAGAGCGGAGCAGCAGCCTCCGCCGGCGCCGGAGTGCGGAGGCTCGGGCCGGAGCTCAGAGGGTTTGCACAGAGGAGGTTTCCCCCCCTCCCCTCTATTTGAAATTCAAAATTAAACCAAGAAGAAAGAAAGGAAAAGAAGAAAAATAGAAAAGAAGGAAGGAAAGAGAAGAAGAGAGGAAGAAGAAGAAGAAAAAGAGAAGAAGTGGAGAAATTTTCCAACGTAGGAGAGAGGTGGGGCTTGTGAGGAGGTGGTGTTTTCTAGGTTGCCTAGGGATTAGGGTTGAGGTAGGCATGTCATTATATAGGATGATGGGATTTTGATGGAGGGTTGTGATTGACCCTCTAAATTGAGTGGTCCAGATTGAACATGGGGAATTAATTCATGTGGGAAAATAAGGGTGAGAGTTTAATTAAAAAATATTAGGCTCCCTCATTGGTTTAATCAATGGGTGTTGACACCAAAAATGCCAATTTGCAATTTAACCCCCTTAAATTTGGAAATTACACAAACACATGAAATGACGAAAATTTGGCGGGCGATTCAGGGTCCGGTGTTTTGTAGGGTCAGGGGGCACTGTAAGATGGGTATGGGCTGAATAGCAGGGCACTGAAATTAATTTGGGATTTTAGAATCAGATAAAATAGTATCCTCAATTTTAATAGAAATAAATGCAAGTTGTGTTCAACAATTAATTAGGAGTACATGGGGCCAAAATCAGGTCAGGTCATCCATACCAATATTGAAGAAGACTCAGAACAGAATATTATCCTAATTTGGGCCGCACGAAAAATAGGTCAAGATGGCCTCCAATTTTCGATTGGAACGCACAACGATACAAAATAGGAGTTTTAAAATAAACGTCCGCGACGATTTTTGTGCGGCTAGAAATAATGCACAGGGAGCATAATTATGAGTTGCAAAAATAGCATAAATGAAGGCGGGCATGTCTAGGGCAAGATTGTGAAATTTGTTGGGAGACAAGAGTCAGGGTAGTGCTCCAAATATCGAAGCAAAGGCAATGCGCAAAATATTAAATAAAATACAGTAATTAATTTCAATCTTCAATAATTAATTCTAAAATAAAGCAATTAACTTCAAAGTTCCATAATTCCGACAGGTGCTCATCTACTGGCTTCTAGGTCAAGTCTACCATCACAAACACAAACGAACACTGTCTATAATATAATATATTAAAGTACACATCACACAGTTATTTAATTTAAATATATACTATTCATGCAATTATTTAAACATAACTACAATAATATTAAATATTATAAAAAATCAAAAATACCCCTGTTTTTGGAATGTGGTAGTGACAAGTCTACCCACCTTAAAAGAATTTTGTCCTCAAAATTTAAAATCCTCATATTAGTGTTTAATCATACACATTATATTTCCCTCAAAATTTAAATCCATTAACCAGGAAATCAGGTTATAATCTGCAATGTCTTTTCACAAATAAAATTTCTGTAATTATTTCATTCCTGAAAAATCCTCAAAATAGAATCAAAGTCCCTTTTTATTAAAATTTCCTTGAAAGTTTTGAGTTGATAATTCAATACCCGGAATTTAATATCCACTCCTCAAGAACTCAACAATATGATATTTAAGGATTCTCCAAATGTCACATCTAAATATAAAGTTCTAAAATTCATAACTTGCAATTAAATAAATATGATGATAGTCTCCCAAAATTTCCAAATTTTAATAATCCATTTAATCATGTCATAATCTTTCTGGAATTAATAAACCACCAATTATGCAATGTTAATTTCTTAACCATTTATTTAAATCAATATTTATCCTCAAATTTTAATCATCTTGTTCCTCTTGTCAAGTAATAACCTCTTCATGAATCTTTACTACAGTCAACACCAATAATCACGGTCTAAGAAAATTCTACCTATAGTCATACCACATACCATCTAGGGGGAACATACATGGTTATGGTCTCATTTGTTATGGTGTTGCAGTCTATGCATCAGGGGTACTACTAACTACATTCTAACAAGAAAATCATGCATACAACTATTGTACTAAGCAATCAATCAATCAAATAGGTAGAAACAGAATAAAGGAAAGAACAGAAACTGCTAACACATTACCTGCAGTATCGGTCTCCTCGACCGTCATCGCAAATGCCCGCCCTGCTGGGGTGGTTCCCTTTGCGGGTGCTGAGCAATATACGGTTCCACAGGTAGCCTAACTGGATCTCTATAGTCTGAAGCTGCACGCTGGCCGGGGAGATAAGGGGCTATAAGACAATCCCTTACTCGATGTCCCGCAGCGCCGCAGTGCAAACAAAGTCCTAGCCTCGTTCTACAGCTCTCCCAAAGGTGACCTGGCTTCTTACAGAAATGACAAGTCTGCTGTGTCTCTCTTGGAGGCTGTTGCTGATTCTGCTCAACACGGACTGGTGCCTGGTACTGTTGTTGATGCTGATACGCCCATGGATGTTGCTGGATAGGAACTGGTGCTAGGTACTGCGGTGGATGCTGAAATATCCATGGTTGTTGCTGAATATGAAATGGTACTTGGTACTGCTGTTGGTGCTGAATATGGGGATGCTTGGCTGGTCCTGGGCTACCATTCGTATCTCCAAACGTGTCGTGACTCCTCTTAGGCCTGAGATCCAGATCCTCTTCTGCGATCTGAGCATCCATTAAGATAGCCTCATAGGTAGCGGTACGACGACCAGAAGTGCGCGACTTAATCTCTCTTGTCAGTCCCTTTCTAAATTTTCGGGCTCGATCTCCTGGGTCTCGAATCATAGATGATGCAAAACGGCTCAATCTACAGAATTCTGCAGCGTACTCGTCGACCGACATGTTTCCTTGAACCAAGTCATAAAACTGACTTTTCAAGGTTCCCAATGCCACGTCGGGAAAGAACTTCTCCTTGAAGAGTTCCTTGAAGGTCTCCCAAGTAAGTCCTTGTGCTGTAATTCTCGGCTCCGTGCGATACCACGTGAGTGCGATATCGAACATCTGACTGCCAGCGGCTTCTATCTGCAAGTTCTCCGGAATCTGGGTCAATCGCAGGCTTCTCTCTATATCCTCTAGCCAGTCGTCAGCGTAGAGTATCCCTTCGGTGCCTTTGAACTCTCGAGGCATCATCCTTTTGAAATCCACTATAGTGCCTGGTCTCTGCTGCTGGCCAGGAAACTGCTGGTACTGTGCTACTTTCTCCAAAGCTTGGAGAGTCACTTGATGAGCATTCTCTATATTTTCTTTCATCAGCTCGGTTTGTGCCTGGTGTGCTTCTGCTTGCACCCTCTGGGCCTCAGCTTGAACTCGCTGAGCGTCTGCCGTCACTCTCTGGGCATCTACCATGCCTTGGATCAAGGTAAACATCTTCGTTCCATCAATGGACAAACCTCCGGGAATCGGAGTTGATGGAGGAGGAAGGTTGTCCGTCACAACTGCGGCAATCTTCTTAACAGGTGGAGGAGGAGGATCACCTACGTGCATCGGAGATGTAGAAGGAACTACGGCTGTCTGTCCATCAGGTAGAGAGGTGGCAGACCCCTCTAAAGCTGATGTTTCTGCTCTCATAGACCTTGTCTGCGGCGACATCCTGAAGACAGATCCCAAAGAATCAATTTAGGCAAAATGCGATATCATCAAGGAAGGACAGTACAGTTCTAAAGAAGCAACATTCAAGATAAATAGATTGGAATAACATTCCTAGTTGGGATTGCACAGGTCAAAGATACATCCATGGTCTGATATCTCTATCCCCTAGGTATCACAGTTCTATCACAAACACTCTCACTGCTAGCTTCCTTACCTACTGCAACAGTTGATGCTAGTTATTCCTATCACTCAAGTGCATAACAAATGCAACACTCTTTACTAAATACTGCTCTCTCTAATACAATCTTAAATGGACACCCAAGTCAGTGGGCAGTGAGATCTCAATTATACTCAAGCTAACAGATCCTTACACATGCATCTCATCTATTGTATACTAATATATCTCTCCCACTATAAAATCTTATCCTCAAATAAATTTTCCTCAAAATAACTCCTCGAATAAAATTTTAAGGTAAATTTGCATATACTTTCCTCAAGGTCAAACTTTCAAATACTGAATAAAATTTTTATAAATTCCCAAATCCTTACAGCTTGTCTAGATTCATTGAATTGAATCTGAATCCTCAAGAATAAAATTTTAATAACAATATTTCAACTCCTCAATTTCAAAATTTTTTTTTTTTTTTTTTTGCAATTCATTGAAATCTTCAAAATAAAATTTTAATAACAATCTCAATCTTCTCAGAATTCAAAATTTTGAAATTCATTTTCAATCTTAAATTAAAATTTAAATCCACCTTTTGTAGTCTAATAGCTCTAATGTTAATCCTTTTCACTGTCCTCATTGACGGGCATCATCAAATAATACCATAAATCAGTCTATAAATTTACCTTAATATGAAATCAACCCTACAATGAAACCCAAAATCCTAACTTAATACCTAATCAATAATAATTAATCAATATCACAAGTGAGAATGGACGGAACAAGGGAATGATTTAAATTGGAAATTATAACAAGATTCTCATGGGTCATCCCAGGAATCTCTCAAGGAATTGTGATTGAGTATTTGCTCTCGTCCTAGTATCCTATGTCCTAGATCCTATCGCAGGCACGCAATAGTGTAACAAAGATGCCACACTACTACGACATCGCACAACTCGCGAAGTCTGACCTGCATGGGCCACCACTAAAAATGTGTCACGACCCGCACCCGGTTTAGGGGCACGAGTGCGTGGGTACGTCCAGCCTACGCCGCAGCATCGGCGGTAGAACGCTGTCAAGGTCTTGATACTATCTAACTAATGTCACGCAAGCATCCAATCTCCATTAGGAGGCACGGATGACACAAATAAGATGAACACATACTCAATCACAGGATTACAGCACGATAAGATTTCGAATAGTAAAACTAAAATTAAACACAACACAAGTCCACAAGTAATATTCTACTCAACAATATCCAAGAATCATCAAAATGCCGGAGACAAATCCGGTATCAAATAGTCTACTTAAAGAACTAACAATAAATAATAACTCCGGCTAGACCTTCCAGAATCACAACTAAACTACCAAGTCTGCAGCTACTCACCATATGGTCCATAAAGTGTCGGACAGCGGTCCTCTAAGGCATAGTCTGGAAAAATATTTCCAGTCAGGAAGGAGCAAAGCAACAATCTCAAATAACAGTTCCATTAATTGATAATGTCTATAATACAATAAAATATGTCATGCTAGCTACTGAGAAGATAGTGAAATAAATGCAACGGCAATTTAAGAGAGACAAGCAATGTAAAGAGACAGGCAATAGGCAATATGATACAGTCAGTGCATGTATGAAAATAAAAGAACAAGGAACAGTATCATATACGGGTGATGTAGTATATGATTTAAAAATAGGGAACTGTAATCTATTCTATGTGTTTGAAATAGTAGTTTCGAAATGTGACCGGCTTGGGAACATGTACGATAGCTACAGGGCCTGGCTAATCATGGGTGAAGAGCATGATTAACACTTACAATTTCTATACTATAATAAGAGGTTATGATCATATTTCTTACTAACTACTTCCCCGCCCCCAACTAGTACTGTGGATCCAACCATGACACGTCACGATACACGAGCAAGTCAAGTCTATCATGTACGATGTCTAAATATACATGTCGTGTACAATGTCAATACGATAATCAAGGTAACATCTCATGACTGCAGATCCAAGCTATACTAGTCCGTGTAGCACAGTGTCAAAGATTCAGATGTAACATTTCATGATTGTTGAATTTATAGAAATTATCAAGAATTAGAAATTATCAGAGAATGTACTTGCCTTGGGTCCTTAGCTGGTATTTATGGATGTCCTGTTCCAGAGTATCCCCTGGGTAAACCAACAGTCCTATAAACACATCATAATTACAACACTTGTATCAGATGCTATCCTAACACACAGAAGAAATATACTGGCCTCAGGGCTATGCCAGGCAGGGCACTAGTCCACTAGGGTCATCTAGTACATTCACCAATTAACCGTAGTATTATTAATAATCAAATATAATACATATATATAGGGTTATACCAAATTCTATACAAAATATGTATAAGTGTATACTCATAACAGAAGATGTAGTATATATACATAGGTAAAAATATTCATAACACATATACATTTATATGTACAACTACCAAGGTTATATATATATACAAAAGAATATATATATGTATACTAATTATATATATACTAAATTACAATTACCAACATATACTGAAATACCGATATACATACATACCAATTTACATATTAATATTTATTATTAATACGTACACGCAAAATATATATACATTTATACATTTATACTAATTATACTAAAATATATATACTATGCTAATACATGTATTTAAACATTTTATTTATGAATAATATACATGTACAAAAATATATATTTGAAATTATATCAAGTATATATATATATATATACAAAAAATATATATATATATGCCAAACTTAATTATAGAATTTATTTAAATACATACTATACTCATACAATTAAATATTAATAAAATAAATAATATACATATGCTAATTTCACATTAATTAAATATATAAATACTTTACATTAATTATATATATACAATTAAATTAAATACATATACTAATTACTTATACAAATATATGTACATATTTACCATCATTAAATTAAATAGACAATATACATTCACATTTATACATTACCCTTGTATTTATATACTATACACATTCAAATATTTAAAACATTAATTAAAATACTATACTTTACATACTCATTAATACATACATTTACAAAATATATATACATATATATATGTATTCCCATTTTATATTAAACTCTATTAAGTATATACGAAATATATTTTTTTTATACGTATACCGATATTATATATACTATTAAACATTAAATTAAATACATATTTATACCATTTATTTAAATACATACAAATACCTTACATTAATACAAATACATATACTAGTGTATACATATACATTAACATATTAATTTATACACATTTATTAGACATATATACATATACATATATATTAAATCATACTTGTACATGCTGATTAAACCATATACATACACACAATCACAGGGAAAGGGAAAGAGGGAAGGAGAAGAAAACTTACTGTGTAGAGTTGGGTGGCCGGAATACGGCCGGAGAACAGCCGGAGCGGGGTACACGGGGAGAAGCAGTGGGAGGAGGAGGTTGAAGCGCCGCCGGGCGCGAGTAAGGGGGTCGGCTGTCCGGCGATGCAGAGGGGGATCGGAGGAGGCCGCTGGAGCAGCGGGGTTCGACCGGAACGCCGGTCGGATGGACTGAAGGGAGATCGGGGAAGCAGCCGCCGGCCGTCGGTGGCGCGAGGGGGAGCAGCAGAGAGCCGGGGTCTCACTTCAGAGAGGAGCAGCAGCCTCCGCCGGCGCCGGAGTGCGGAGGCTCGGGCCGGAGCTCAGAGGGTTTGCACAGAGGAGGTTTCCCCCCCTCCCCTCTATTTGAAATTCAAAATTAAACCAAGAAGAAAGAAAGGAAAAGAAGAAAAATAGAAAAGAATGAAGGAAAGAGAAGAAGAGAGGAAGAAGAAGAAAAAGAGAAGAAGTGGAGAAATTTTCCAACGTAGGAGAGAGGTGGGGCTTGTGAGGAGGTGGTGTTTTCTAGGTTGCCTAGGGATTAGGGTTGAGGTAGGCATGTCATTATATAGGATGAGGGGATTTTGATGGAGGGTTGTGATTGACCCTCTAAATTGAGTGGTCCAGATTGAACATGGGGAATTAATTCATGTGGGAAAATAAGGGTGAGAGTTTAATTAAAAAATATTAGGATCCCTCATTGGTTTAATCAATGGGTGTTGACACCAAAAATGCCAATTTGTAATTTAACCCCCTTAAATTTGGAAATTGCACAAACACATGAAATGACGAAAATTTGGCGGGCGATTCAGGGTCCGGTGTTTTGTAGGGTCAGGGGGCACTGTAAGATGGGTATGGGCTGAATAGCAGGGCACTGGAATTAATTTAGGATTTTAGAATCAGATAAAATAGTATCCTCAATTTTAATAGAAATAAATACAAGTTGTGTTCAACAATTAATTAGGAGTACATGGGGCCAAAATCAGGTCAGGTCATCCATACCAATATTGAAGAAGACTCAGAACAGAATATTACCCTAATTTGGGCCGCACGAAAAATAGGTCAAGATGGCCTCCAATTTTCGATTGGAACGCACAACGATACAAAATAGGAGTTTTAAAATAAACGTCCGCGACGATTTTTGTGCGGCTAGAAATAATGCACAGGGAGCATAATTATGAGTTGCAAAAATAGCATAAATGAAGGCGGGCATGTCTAGGGCAAGATTGTGAAATTTGTTGGGAGACAAGAGTCAGGGTAGTGCTCCAAATATCGAAGCAAAGGCAATGCACAAAATATTAAATAAAATACAGTAATTAATTTCAATCTTCAATAATTAATTCTAAAATAAAGCAATTAACTTCAAAGTTCCATAATTCCGACAGGTGCTCATCTACTGGCTTCTAGGTCAAGTCTACCATCACAAACACAAACGAACACTGTCTATAATATAATATATTAAAGTACACATCACACAGTTATTTATTTTAAATATATACTATTCATGCAATTAACTACAATAATATTAAATATTGTAAAAAGTCAAAAATACCCCTATTTTTGGAATGTGGTAGTGACAGTATTTATATTTAATTATTGATTGTATTATATTTTTATTGTTTGTTTTAGGATTTTGGCTAGCCTTGACCCATGTCAGACCCTAGTGGACCCATGTCCGACCCAGCCCACACCCCTGTGAGACTTATTTTGGGTTTTAGAATATTTATTATATTTTTAGAAGGTTAGTTGGAGAGATTTGGAACTAGTTTGAGTGCTTTTGGAACCCGGAACCCGAAACCAAGTCATGTAGGGGCATTTTGGGCATTTGGAAACTTGGCAACCCCTTTATTCATGCTCCCACCCGACCAAACCCCCATTCCCGCAGCATACACAGCAGCCCCCATCCCCTTTTCTTCTTCTTCACTTCTTCTTCTTCTCTACTTCCTCTTCTTCTTCATTCTTCATTCTTCTTCTTCTTCTTCTTCTTCTCCATTCTCCACTCTTCCTTCTTCTTTTCTTCTTCCCACTCTCAAGTAAGTTCACATTTCTCCTCTTTCTTCTTCTATTCTTCTTTATAATTAACCCTAACCCTACATTCTTCCCTAACCTTGGTGGGTAAAGCCTAGATTTTGTGTTGGAGCTTGGATTGGGAGCTTGGAAGCTTGGTTTGGAGGATTTGGAGTATTTTGGAGATTTTGGCTTGGAATTCCAACTCCCAAGAGATAAACCCTAATTTTCCCCTTGTAATTACTTTTATATAGTGTAATTAATAGTTTAGAACCTTCCTAGACCCTTAGGCTACCCGTGGGAGGAAGTTGGAACTAGTTGGGTAGTGTTTGGAGACTTTAACACTAGGTTTTGTGTCAATTTCGGGTGGAATCCGAATTTGGCCCAATTTTGGGTGATGCCCTAGATTAGATGGACCTAGGTAGACGTTGTCGGGTGTCTTGAGGGTGAGTGTGTGTCTCCGTTCGGACACGGGAAGCCGCGTCACGGAGAAACGGGCATTTCGGGCGAATTTGGGGCTTTTCGTCGTCGCCGATTCTAAGTGCGTGTGCGTTTCCGCCACGGACCTAAAATCGATGCGAGAGCATATTTTCTAGGATCTAGACATCGTGTAGAGCGCGTGGGTAAATTTTGGGCCGATTCCGAGTTCGTTTGGTGTGCGTTTCAGGAGGTTTTCCGAGCCGCGCACCACGTGTTCGTCGAAATGACCGAACGGCCATTTCGACTTGGTTTTCTCGTTTCGGGCTTGTGCGCGCGTTGGGTTAATATCGGGGAGTGTGTGCTAGAGTTTTCGAGTTATATTTTATATATTTATAGGCGTTGGTGAGTGTCGGGGTCGTTGGACGTGCGTAAGTGGGGCGTTGTGAGCGTTGTGTGCATCATTGTGGTATGTTGTGTTTGTGTATATATGTCTCTCTATATATATTTATTTGTGTGTGTGTTCCTATATATATATATATATATATATATATATTTCTATTTATATATATTTCTATTTATATATATATATGTGTGGTTATGTGTTAGTGAGTGCTAGTGTATGTGTGTAGGTGAGTGCTTGTGTGAGTGTGTGCTAGTGTGTAGGTGAGTGTGTGTGAGTGTGAGTGTGAGTGAGTGCCTATATATATATATATATGAGTTTCAGTTTATGTATATATGTATTTATATATATATGTAGGAGTGTTTGTGTGTGGGGTTGTGTGTTTGTGAGAGTGTGTGTGAGAGTGTGTGTGAGGGTGTGTGAGTGTGAGTGTGTGTGAGGGTATATGTATTTATGTTTGAGTGTGTGAGTGTGTATGTGTATATATATATAAATATATGAGTGTAGATATATATATGTGTGTATATATATATAGATGTGTGTTTATATATGTATAGATATATGTGTGTGCTTATGTGTGTGTGTTGATAGTGTTGTGAGTGTGTGTGTGTATTAGTGTGTGAGTGTGCTAGTGTGTGTGTTAGAGTGTGTAGATGAGTGTGAATGTATATATAGATATCTAGTTATATATATATAGATATATATATGTGTATATATATATATGTATATATATATAGGGGGGGTGTGTGTGTATGTGAGATGAGAGGGGGGGGGGCAGGACCAGCAGCAGGGAGCTGCAGCAGCAGCAAGCAGCTGCACCAGCAGCAGGTGCAGCAGCAAGGAGCAGCAGTAGCAGCATAACCAGTAGCTCTAGCAGCAGCATAGCAGCCACAGCAGCAGTTTGCAGCAGCAGGAGCAGCAGTAAGGTGAGGAGCAATGCGAGAGAGAGGGGTATGCATATATATATATATAGATAGATAGATAGATTGTTAGATATTTAGATAGATAGTTAAATAGGTACATAGATGGTTAGATAGATACATAGGTAAAGAGATACATAGATAGTTAGGTAAATAGATAGATATCTATAGATAGATAGATAGGTAAATAGCTAGATAGATAGATATATGAGATAAATAGATAGATAGACTAATAGATAGATAGATAGGTATCTATAGATTTGTTAGATAGATAGTTAGTTAAATAGATAAATAGATAATTAGTTAGATAGATGCATAGATAGATAAATAGGTATATGTTAGATAGATCAATAGATATCTCTAGATAGGTAAATAGGTATATAGATACATAGTTAGATAAATAGATAGATAGATGCCTAGATATAAATAGATAATAAATAGCTAGTTAGATAGTTAGATAGATAACTAGATAGGTAAATATTAGATAGATAGTTAGATATCCATATCTATATGCATAGATATATATATAGATATATACATAGCTAGATAGATAGTTAGATATCTAGGTATAGATATATATATATATATTTGAGGGTAAGGTAAGGTAAGGTAAGGTAAGGTAAGGTAAGGTAAGGTAAGGTAAGGTATTGGGTGTAGATACCTAGGTATATGCCTATATGTATTAGATATTTATATTTTAGCCTAGATTATAGCTAGATATATATGTTTATGCATAGTTAGCTAGCTAGAGGGGTAGTCGGGTTGAGTTTAGAGCGGTATCTCAATACCTTGAGATACCGAGGTATCTCAATACCTTAAGATAACCAAGGTATTGGGTTTCGAGCGGGGTTTTTGAGCAATAGCCTAGGAATAGTATTGGAGTGATTTTTATACGTATATGTGTATATATTTACGCGTGCTAGCATAGGTTTTAGAGGGTATAGGCGGGGTATATAGCCTAGGTTGAGGTATCGGATACCGAGGGTATCCCGGTATCTCAAGGAGGCGAGTTTGTGAGTTTTCTAGCTTAATGAGCTCGGTTTGACCTAGAATTTCAGGAGCACCCTAGTTTGACCCAGACTTGACCGTAGTTGACTCAGTTGACCGCCAAAGTCAACTTTTGACCTAGTTTTAACCTAGAGTTGACTTTTTTGGACCCAGAGTTGACTTTTTGACCCAGATTTTACCGGTTTGACCCGTTTGACCTAGAACGACCCTAGAAGCCTATTTTTAGTTATTTTATATCTGTTTAACTCTTTAGAACCCTATTTAACCTTGCTTTTCACATTAGGTCCTTGCGACACCAGTTCGGATCGCCAGTTGCTCAGGACGTCAGGCGAGTACATTCTCTGATAGTTTTCATTATTTGATGATTATTATGATTCAGCTTCTAGTATAGTATCATCTGATTATTCTGGCACAACACGGGACACTAATTGATATTTCTGGATTTATTTACTTGCGACACGTACATTTCATGTTTCTGGCCTCTATTCTGGAATCACTACTGGCATCACCTACAGGCATCATTCATGTTCAGGCTGGACTCATCTTGATTTGCGTGTCGGGTCTTGGATCCACTTGTATTAGTCGGGGCGGAGAAATACTCGAGTAGACATGTAAACATTCCTATATGGCATCATCAGGAATCACTCCCTCTGGTCTAATCTGGAATGATAGCAGCCGCGCACCCAGTGCGCGGTGAGCCGTACTTACCCCTAGCCGTTTATATGTCGAAACAAGTATTTCAAAGACACCGAGTTCATTCTTTATAGTCTGGACTCTCATGCATTTTTTGACTTGTCTCACTTACATGTTTCTGGACTTGACTCACTACATGTTTTTCATGCTGGACTCACTACACGTTCATGTGCACAGACTTACTCTTAGTGTAGATTTCTTGTATCTTGCAGTTATTACTATCTTGCTCTGATATCCATGCATCTTTACCTTTATGCACCAGTTATACATATTTTCTTGTTTCATACTTGCTTCATTCTTCTTGCTACTTGCTATAACTGTTTTATAGTTTTTATCATTTAAATGGAACTGCTGTTAGAGATGTACTTGCTCCAGTCCTGACTGGACATATTTTTTCAGAGTATCCGGAGGATTGGTGTCCGACGTTTTATGGACCTGAGCCTGTCGATGGTGCAGACAGGGACCCTCTTGTTTAGGGGTGATTTTCGGGTTGGTAGCCGGGATCACTGGAACTTTGTTGTTGTTTTTATTAGCTTTTAGCACCGAATTTGTCTCCGGTTTTAGATTGAGACCTTGTTTGTATATTATTTTGGATATTGTTGTATTATTATTTGATGTTGTGGTTGTTGTAGTAGTTGTTGTTGGTTAGACTTTATAGTTGTTAGATCTCTGTGTTATCTTATCGTGCTTAGATTCGTGATTGAGTACTTGATTATCATTGTGATATTTGCTCCTCCGTTTGGAGTTGAGATCTTGACAGGTTTATATTGTTTGTGTGGTTGCCCTCCTTTTGGAGAGGTCATGGCCGATTTTTGTGTGAGATTATTATTTAGTTAGTTGACCTAGATAGCGTTCTACCGCCGATGCTGCGGCGTAGGCTGGACGTACCCACGACTCATGCCCGATTTTCCGGGTGCGGGTCGTGACACATTTTTGGTGGCGGCCCATGCAGGTCTCGATTCGCAATTAGTGCGATATCGTGGTGGTACAACAACTTAGTTGTACTGCTGCAAGACTGCTATAGGATCTAGGATCTAGGATGAGAGTGTACTCAATCACGACTAGGAACAATTCCAATCTAATTATTCTGAAATTGCTTTCTTTTAAAATATTACTGTCCTTCTTTGATGATATCGTATCTTGCACCGTATTGACTTCTTTTGATCTGTGTTCAGGATGCCTCCGAAGATACGATCTCATCGTACCGTTCCAGCAGTTGCCACTGAGAGGTCTGCTACCTCTCGTCCAGCTCGTATTCAGGCAGTTGCTACCGCTCCACTCACCACTCCTGCGGTAGAGGGAGCATCTGCTTCTTTCGGGGATCCTCCTTCACCTGTCGATCCGAGGACTACCCCAGTCGTTCCGGTGGTTCCTCCACCACTTCCTGCTCCAGTAGATGCCACGCAGTTGTTTGCGTTCTTCAGGGAGATGATGGACGCGCAGCACCGTCAGGTGGATGTGATGAGGCTGGGTATTGAGAACGCCCACCAGGTGGCCATGACAGCAGTGGATAGGGTGGCACAGAATTAGCCACAGGCAGATCAGATTCAGCATCCGAGGCCAGGCAGTATTATTGACTTCCAGAGGATGCGGCCCAAGGAGTTCCGTGGTACAGAAGGGATCCTGTACGCAGATGACTGGATAGAGCAGATTGAGGGCATCTTCAGGCTGGCGCAGATTCCAGACAGCATGTAGATAGAGGCAGCGGGCAGTCAGATGTTCGACCTTGCCTTGACATGGTATCGCACAGATACGAGGATTGCGGCGCCAGGGCTTACTTGGGAGGCTTTCAAGAGGCTTTTTAAGGAGAAGTTTTTCCCAGATGTGGCGCTCAGTGCTTTGGCGACCAGTTCGAGGCACTCGTCCAAGGGAGCATGACAGTGGATGAGTACGCAGCGGAGTTCTGCCGTCTGGGCAGATTTGTAGATGGCTTGAGTGAGGCAGCCAAGGCGAGAAAGTTTCGCAAGGGCTTGGTTATGGCGGTCAAGTCTTTGACCAGGAGCGACCGCGAGGCGACTTTTGAGCAGATAGTAGGAGATGCTCAGAGAGCAGAGGATGACTTGGAGCTCAAGTCCAAGAGAGGCAGGGATGATTCAGGCAGTG
Source organism: Iris macrosiphon (assembly GCA_036927795.1). Taxonomy (NCBI): domain Eukaryota; kingdom Viridiplantae; phylum Streptophyta; class Magnoliopsida; order Asparagales; family Iridaceae; genus Iris; species Iris macrosiphon. The sequence goes on from JAYESA010000001.1 coordinate 180,945,374, forward strand.
CCAGTGGTAGTGCGGGACCAGCTAAGCGTCCCTATGTGCAGAAGGCAGCGCAGCAGGGTCAGGATCAGAGAGCGCCCACTTGTGCCTAATGCAGGAAGGCAGGACACACTTGGGATGTTTGTAGGAGGAGGCTGAAGGTGTGTTTGTTCTGTGGATCCGCTGCTAACCAGATGCGAGATTGTCCTACTGCACCTCCATTGGGTGGAGCACAGGATCAGAGAGTTGGAGCTAGGCCATCTGTGGCACAGCATCATGCCCCGCACCAGCAGAGGGATACACCCCAGCAGGGCAGGGCTTATGCGTTGACGGTCGAGGAGGCCGATGCTACGGATGTCGGGTTAGCAGGTCTGTCTCTTGTTTCTTCTTCCTGTCCTTTCCATTCCTTGTGGTGTGCTTCATTAGTACCTGTTAGACTTTTTGTGCTGTGGTAGATAGTTTAGTGACCCTGATTAAGACTGTGATAACACGACCAGTAGGACCTTGATTTTGTATGTTGTTTAGGTAGAATTTCTTGACTGTGCTTGTTGGGGGTTTGACCTAGAGAGAGTGTGATTGACTTTAAATTTCGAGGACGAAATTTTCTAAGGAGGATAGGCTTGTCACCACTCCATTTCCAGAGCCGGATATTTTTTTTATTTTTAATTTAGTTAATTGTGGATTATTTATATTTAATTGTATTTATATTTAATTATTGATTGTATTATATTTTTATTGTTTGTTTTAGGATTTTGGCTAGCCTGGACCCATGTCAGACCCTAGTGGACCCATGTCCGACCCAGCCCACACCCCTGTGAGACTTATTTTGGGTTTTAGAATATTTATTATATTTTTAGAAGATTAGTTGGAGAGATTTGGAACTAGTTTGAGTGCTTTTGGAACCCGGAACCCGAAACCAAGTCATGTAGGGGCATTTTGGGCATTTGGAAACTTGGCAACCCCTTTATTCATGCTCCCACCCGACCAAACCCCCATTCCCGCAGCATACACAGCAGCCCCCATCCCCTTTTCTTCTTCTTCACTTCTTCTTCTTCTCTACTTCCTCTTCTTCTTCATTCTTCATTCTTCTTCTTCTTCTTCTCCATTCTCCACTCTTCCTTCTTCTTTTCTTCTTCCCACTCTCAAGTAAGTTCCCATTTCTCCTCTTTCTTCTTCTATTCTTCTTTATGATTAACCCTAACCCTACATTCTTTCCTAACCTTGGTGGGTAGAGCCTAGATTTTGTGTTGGAGCTTGGATTGGGAGCTTGGAAGCTTGGTTTGGAGGATTTGGAGCATTTTGGAGATTTTGGCTCGGGATTCCAACTCCCAAGAGGTAAACCCTAATTTTCCCCTTGTAATTACTTTTATATAGTGTAATTAATAGTTTAAAACCTTCCTAGACCCTTAGGCTACCCGTGGGAGGAAGTTGGAACTAGTTGGGTAGTGTTTGGAGACTTTAACACTAGGTTTTGTGTCAATTTCGGGTGGAATCCGAATTTGGCCCAATTTTGGGTGATGCCCTAGGTTAGATGGACCTAGGTAGACATTGTCGGATGTCTTAAGGGTGAGTGTGTGTCTCCGTTCGGACACGGGAAGCCGCGTCGCGGAAAAACGGGCATTTCGGACGAATTTGGGGCTTTTCGTCGTCGCCGATTCTAAGTGCGTATGCGTTTCCGCCACGGACCTAGAATCAACGCGGGAGAGCATTTTCTAGGATTTAGACATCGTGTAGAGCGCGTGAGTAAATTTTGGGCCGATTCCGAGTTCGTTTGGTGTGCGTTTCAGGAGGTTTTCCGAGCCGCGCACCACGTGTTCGTCGAAATGACCGAACGGCCATTTCGACTTGGTTTTCTCGTTTCGGGCTTGTGCGCGCGTTGGGTTAATATCGGGGAGTGTGTGCTAGAGTTTTCGAGTTATATTTTATATATTTATAGGCGTTGGTGAGTGTCGGGGTCGTTGGGCGTGCGTAGGTGGGACGTTGTGAGCATTGTGTGCATCGTTGTGGTATGTTGTGTTTGTGTATATATGTCTCTCTATATATATTTATTTGTGTGTGTGTTCCTATATATATATATATATATATATATATATATATATATATATATATATATATATATATTTCTATTTATATATATATGTGTGGTTATGTGTTTGTGAGTGTGTTAGTGAGTGCTAGTGTATGTGTGTAGGTGAGTGCTTGTGTGAGTGTGTGCTAGTGTGTAGGTGAGTGTGTGTGAGTGTGAGTGAGTGCCTATATATATATATATATATATGAGTTTCAGTTTATGTATATATGTATTTATATATATATGTAGGAGTGTTTGTGTGTGGGGTTGTGTGTTTGTGAGAGTGTGTGTGAGAGTGTGTGTGAGGGTGTGTGAGTGTGAGTGTGTGTGGGGGTATATGTATTTATGTTTGAGTGTGTGAGTGTGTATGTGTATATATATATAAATATATGAGTGTAGATATATATGTGTGTATATATATATATAGATGTGTGTTTATATATGTATAGATATATGTGTGTGCTTATGTGTGTGTGTTGATAGTGTTGTGAGTGTGTGTGTGTATTAGTGTGTGAGTGTGCTAGTGTGTGTGTTAGAGTGTGTAGATGAGTGTGAATGTATATATAGATATCTAGTTATATATATATATAGATATATATATGTGTATATATATATATATATGTATATATATATAGGGGGGTGTGTGTGTGTATGTGAGATGAGAGGGGGGGGGGGGGGCAGGACCAGCAGCAGGGAGCTGCAGCAGCAGCAAGCAGCTGCACCAGCAGCAGGTGCAGCAGCAAGTAGCAGCAGTAGCAGCATAACCAGTAGCTCTAGCAGCAGCATAGCAGCCACAGCAGCAGTTTGCAGCAGCAGGAGCAGCAGCAAGGTGAGGAGCAATGCGAGAGAGAGGGGTATGCATATATATATATATATATATATATATATATATATATATATATATATATATATATATATATATATATATAGATAGATAGATTGTTAGATATTTAGATAGATAGTTAAATAGGTACATAGATGGTTAGATAGATACATAGGTAAAGAGATACATAGATAGTTAGGTAAATAGATAGATATCTATAGATAGATAGATAGGTAAATAGCTAGATAGATAGATATATGAGATAAATAGATAGATAGACTAATAGATAGATAGATAGGTATCTATAGATTTGTTAGATAGATAGTTAGTTAAATAGATAAATAGATAATTAGTTAGATAGATGCATAGATAGATAAATAGGTATATGTTAGATAGATCAATAGATATCTCTAGATAGGTAAATAGGTATATAGATACATAGTTAGATAAATAGATAGATAGATGCCTAGATATAAATAGATAATAAATAGCTAGTTAGATAGTTAGATAGATAACTAGATAGGTAAATATTAGATAGATAGTTAGATATCCATATATATATGCATAGATATATATATAGATATATACATAGCTAGATAGATAGTTAGATATCTAGGTATAGATATATATATATATTTGAGGGTAAGGTAAGGTAAGGTAAGGTAAGGTAAGGTAAGGTAAGGTAAGGTATTGGGTGTAGATACCTAGGTATATGCCTATATGTATTAGATATCTATATTTTAGCCTAGATTATAGCTAGATATATATGTTTATGCATAGTTAGCTAGCTAGAGGGGTAGTCGGGTTGAGTTTAGAGCGGTATCTCAATACCTTGAGATACCGAGGTATCTCAATACCTTAAGATAACCAAGGTATTGGGTTTCGAGCGGAGTTTTTGAGCAATAGCCTAGGAATAGTATTGGAGTGATTTTTATACGTATATGTGTATATATTTACGCGTGCTAGCATAGGTTTTAGAGGGTATAGGCGGGGTATATAGCCTAGGTTGAGGTATCGGATACCGAGGGTATCCCGGTATCTCAAGGAGGCGAGTTTGTGAGTTTTCTAGCTTAATGAGCTCGGTTTGACCTAGAATTTCAGGAGAACCCTAGTTTGACCCAGACTTGACCGTAGTTGACTCGGTTGACCGCCAAAGTCAACTTTTGACCTAGTTTTGACCTAGAGTTCACTTTTTGGACCCAGAGTTGACTTTTTGACCCAGATTTTACCGGTTTGACCCGTTTGACCTAGAACGACCCTAGAAGCCTATTTTTAGTTATTTTATATCTGTTTAACTCTTTAGAACCCTGTTTAACCTTGCTTTTCGCATTAGGTCCTTGCGACACCAGTTCGGATCGCCAGTTGCTCAGGACGTCAGGCGAGTACATTCTCTGATAGTTTTTATTATTTGATGATTATTATGATTCAGCTTCTAGTATAGTATCATCTGATTATTCTGGCACAACACGGGACACTGATTGATATTTTTGGATTCATTTACTTGCGACACGTACATTTCATATTTCTGGCCTCTATTCTGGAATCACTACTGGCATCACCTACAGGCATCATTCATGTTCAGGCTGGACTCATCTTGATTTGCGTGTCGGGTCTTGGATCCACTTGTATTAGTCAGGGCAGAGAAATACTCGAGTAGACATGTAAATATTCCTATCTGGCATCATCAGGAATCACTCCCTCTGGTCTAATCTGGAATGATAGCAGCCGCGCACCCAGTGCGCGGTGAGCCGTACTTACCCCTAGCCGTTTATATGTCGAAACAAGTATTTCAAAGACACCGAGTTCATTCTTTATAGTCTGGACTCTCATGCATTTCTTGACTTGTCTCACTTACATGTTTCTGGACTTGACTCACTACATGTTTTTCATGCTGGACTCACTACACGTTCATGTGCACAGACTTACTCTTAGTGTAGATTTCTTGTATCTTGCAGTTATTACTATCTTGCTCTGATATCCATGCATCTTTACCTTTATGCACCAGTTATACATATTTTCTTGTTTCATACTTGCTTCATTCTTCTTGCTACTTGCTATAACTGTTTTATAGTTTTTATCATTTAAATGGAACTGCTGTTAGAGATGTACTTGCTCCAGTCCTGACTGGACATATTTTTTCAGAGTATCCGGAGGATTGGTGTCCGACGTTTTATGGACCTGAGCCTGTCGATGGTGCAGACAGGGACCCTCTAGTTTAGGGGTGATTTCCGGGTTGGTAGCCGGGATCACTGGGACTTTGTTGTTGTTTTTATTAGCTTTTAGCACCAGATTTGTCTCCGGTTTTAGATTGAGACCTTGTTTGTATATTATTTTGGATATTGTTGTATTATTATTTGATGTTGTGGTTGTTGTAGTAGTTGTTGTTGGTTAGATTTTATAGTTGTTAGATCTCTGTGTTATCTTATCGTGCTTAGATTCGTGATTGAGTACTTGATTATCATTGTGATATTTTCTCCTCCGTTTGGAGTTGAGATCTTGACAGGTTTATATTGTTTGTGTGGTTGCCCTCCTTTTGGAGAGGTCATGGCTGATTTTTGTGTGAGATTATTATTTAGTTAGTTGACCTAGACTGCGTTCTACCGCCGATGCTGCGGCGTAGGCTGGACGTACCCACGACTCATGTCCGATTTTTCGGGTGCGGGTCGTGACAATCCGAGACTATGCATCATCTTTTATGGCTCTGCCAGTGAACTCATATTCAGATAGATAACTAATCCTCGCTTAACGACAATCTGCGTGCGAGTCATTGCATCGCATCCAGATTTGGAAATATTTGAACGATATGGGTATAAGATGTAGTGCCCCGTTCCCCTATTCGGGGAGCGCGGCTAAGAAATACTTGGTATCGTTCGAATCGAGACAAATTGAATATAGATCATTTTCTCGTTATGGACTGGTTTCATCAGAATCAGGTCCCACATTCAACGGATCGTGACTCAAGGAAGGACTCGGCGACAGAGTCGAGTGGGGCCTTTCCGTTGCGCTGGTTTCTTTGTCCATTTTCGATGCCGCTTGGTTGCTTTCTTATTGATTTTGTGACTTGTCACGTCCCAGTCCCAAAATACCGAGGGACTAAACAAGTGGCAATGGCCAGCAGTACACACCAATGGACAAACCCTATTTAATGGACCCATTAGAGTGTACTTAAGCTGTAAAACAATAATACAATTGTCGACGATATATGTCAAATAAATAAAACTAATCTCATCCACAACAGATAAATCAATATCAAAATAACAACATATAAACCAACATCAAGTCTCAAATAAAATATATCGGGGAACAACCCGATAATGAGTTTGATACAGCAGTTCAATAGACAAGAAATAAAAGAGTATAACAACAACAAAGACTGAGTATAGATAAAGCAGATACTCAGGAGAAATCCTCGGCCATCACGTCGTCCTCTGGTAACGGTACTTCTCCTGCTTCTGCTCTTGTCCCGTATACCTCGGGATAGCTCTCCTCTGCTATACTTGGGGACATAATCCGGATCCAGGTCCTCAGGGGACATAGCAAGGTACAAGAATAACTCAAGCCAAAATAAATGCAGTATATAAAATGTATCAATAGGGCAAACTATGTAAGCAGCTATGTGATATGCAAGTGAGAGCATCACTAGTACTCAGGTTGAGACCACTACAAGCTCTGTGTCGGGGAGCTGGTAGCAGTAATATCACGTAATGTGCCTAGCTCTGATGTAAAGTCTGCGGTCTCACAATAATAAATATATATATATAATCATCCTGTAGCCTGTGTGTCTCTCCCCACCCAATGTAATCACACGTCTCATGTCCACGACGTCTTATGTCCATGTCACGCAAGATCATATCTAATGCAGCAAGTCATAATGATAGCTATACATATGTAATATCTATATCACGAATCCTGTAACATATACAGAATCACCATGAATATCTCAGGAAGATTCTATCTCATAAACAGTGTCAGGTGTCATGTGGTATGACGTACTTGATAATGCAAGCACGATAGTATATAGGATCGCAATATCAATCTCTAGGTGACGTTACACAACTCCGCGGACGGCGTTGGCACCCGAATCTTATTCGGACGCTAAGCAATGTCACACGGTACTAGGTTGAATAGATAAATCATATAAATAAATCAATGAAAAAATATAAAGCAAGTACTGCAAGATTGGCAAGGTACACTTGCCTGGAATTTGAACTCCAACAGTTGCTCCAGTAACCGCAAAATCTTCAAGAACGCCTCCAGATGCTGAAACAAACATTATCATCATTCTCAAAAGATATGAAATAGCTAGGATTGACTACCCATAAGTTCAATTTGGACACATGGACAAAATTGACAGTTTCTGGTCAAAGCGAGGTCCACATGTGGCCCACTTCGCACTGAAAAATGTACCAAAGATAAAGTTCTCCAAATTTATCAAATTTAGTGTCTACAAGTTCAGAACGATGATACGAACCCAAAGGAATATCCAGAACTGGATTTCGATGAGCCGGTCACAAAATTGTCCGTCAAGTGGAGCCGTGGGGCCCACGATACGGAATTTTGTCAACATTTTCAGAATTGAACCAAACTTGGTTCACAGGACCACCGTATTGCTACGAGTCCGATGGCGCAAGTTTCGTTTTGAAACAACGAGAACACACAAAGTTACAACGAGTTTCAGAACAGGCCCGATACGGCGTATTTTCGACGGATACGCATTGATTCCGGTGTGCACGCACATCCAAATCAACTTTCGCAAAATCTCACATGTCCGTATTGATGATACGCACCTTTTAGTGCAAGTCATACACGACGAAGTTGCCTCGTTTAGCGGGACGCACCTCGTTTCAAGAAATTTTGGGTTTTGAAAACCAAGTTTTTGGTCGATTTCACCCGCGAATAAAACACAACACACAACAAATTAAAATAAACTAATTATAGAGTCTAAATCTCGATTATGTTGTCTAATTTACTGTTCAAACAGAATCTAAAATTATTAAACAGGTTGGGAGAAAAATGGTCGTGAACATGGGGCTCCGGGATAGTTTCTGAAGTACAGAATTATGTATTTTTTTCCTGTTTTATTTCGCGATTTGCGATCGACACAGGTCGCGATACCCCGAACTAGTTGTACGAGATTTCGAGAGGGTCAAGTGGTCTTCGCATAGGATTCGACAGAACTAAATTCGGATCAATACACAAGGATATACGAGAGCTAGAAGAAAGTTACCTTGATGTTGTTTGAGACTGGACAACTACGCGGCGATGTTGGCGGTCGTTTTCCGGCAGCGTACGGCGGCGTGCGGCGGCCGGAATTGCTCGCGGGAGATAGGAGAGTGAGGGGGTATGGTCGTCTGTTGTGAAAGAGTGAGGGAGGGGAGGTTATGTGAAGGAGAAGAGGGAGGGGGAGGCCGCGGTTCGCGTGGGTCGTAGGGGTGTTCTGTGAGCGAGGGCGGGTTAGCGGGTAGCGGGTCGGCGGGCCGGGTCCGGATCCGACCCGCTAGGGTGGTTGGGTCCGGTTTGGGCCATTTTAGGTCCGGTTCAGTTCAGTCTGGTTCGGTTCAGTCCGGTTTAAATAAAACAATGGTTTTTAACTATTTAAAAATAGTTTTTGAGCCCAATAAATTTCAGAAAAATTACACAACATCCAATAATTAATTATACACCCAAAAATATAAATTTTGCAATATTATAATACTTAATTTAATACATAAAAATATAATTTATTTGAAGAACACTAATAATAAATAATTAAAAATTTCAGAAAAATTTCAAAATTATTTTTAATATTTATAACAAATTTAATTTTTTTTCCAATAATTTTACATAATATTATTTTTTTAAATAATTAATTGATGATATACATACGGTTTAGATGGCTCAATTTTGAGCCATTTTCAAGTCCCTTGTATATGCTAGTAAATGCACGTGCGTTGCAAGTAAAATAAAATTTTCTAATATTATTATAAAATAGTTTAAATATATTTTAATTATAATTTTTTTATGGATATATTGCTACTCTTTATAAAAAAACATGAAAATGCTAGCCGTCTAAACTGTATGTATAACGTCACGTAATTAAAAATAAATAAATAAATAAAGTTTAACTACATAATATTTTATAATTATAGTCAAATATTTCTTCTAGTTCATGTCGTTAAGATGAGAGTCATTTTTCTTGATTGGTCAAGTTCAAATCCACATGGCATTATTTATAATAGATTAAATTTTTTTTTTTCAACAATATTTTGTACGCAATATTAATATTTTGGTCTATTGGGACACTTTGCAATGGCAGGCGGAACTGTCCTATAACAGTCAGCAGAAACTCATTCAGAAAGTCAAAGCTATTCTAACAACTATCTTTATTGGACGCGCGAGAGAACGAACGAGGGCATTAAGCCAATATAAGTTGGTCCATCCCAGGGGCCAACAGTCTCCATGATAGAAAAGCGGCTTCATTGACTCCAAAGAAGTAAGTGAAGGGTCGTCGGTAAGCAGCTCCGGTATTGACCGCAAATTTTTTAAATAAATGATGAAAGATTTACTAATAGCTCACTTTTGAACCGTTTTGAAACCTCATTATAAGAATATATATATATATATATATATATATATATATATATATATATATATATATAAAAAAAAGATGATAGACTATCTTTAGAAGAGTATTTGTATTATTTTTTTTAAATTTAGTGGGACTTGAGTCGCCAATTCTTTCAATCTGGATCCATCTCTCGCTATATCTGTTATTTTATTTTTAGATCTCGGAGTTAAATTTTTAGGCACATTAGTCTCATAATTGACAAATTAATATGATTTTTTGATCCAAGTTCTATATCATGTTCAACAAGCCCTTCATAATATAAATGTTGTTCATTATAGTCCAACATTTGTTAAAACAAAAATATTATATTAAATTAATAACTCACTGTTAGCAAAAAAAAAATTCCATCCATAGTATTCATTCCATCCCCTCTATCATCATTGTCCAAGTTTTTTTTTTAATTCCTCTTAGATTTTTCTAAATTTATAATATTTTATCAGTGTCTTAAATTTGTCCTGTACCACTATATTTTTCTGCTAGTTACTACAACTATATCATATCATACTAGTGTTGACGCTAAGGACCCTTATATAGAAATTAAGTTTTTCACTTACTTTCTTGTTATCCATCGACTTGTGTTCATCTTGATTGTTTTGTAAGACCTTTTGTTTCTTAAAAGCGCTTCAAACTAATCTTTGTTCTCCCATTAATATTTTTCTATACTTGTATAAACATAATTAAAACATGAAGATGATCAAACTATCCTATTTCCATTTAATTACCTATTACTTTTGTGCTTTTGCAGGCTACTCGATATTGTTTTCTCTTTAATTATTAGCAAAACTTACATTCATTTAATTTAGGAGAAAACTTTGTCCATAAGTCAACTTAAAAAGAAAAGCACATCTCTATCATTTATTTGTCTCATCAAAATGTAATTTAATTTGAAGATAAAGTTTTCTATGATGACCGGCATAGATACTGAGCCCGTGGCGTGCTGGAAGAAAAAAAAAAAAAAGAAAAAAGAAAAGAAAAAAAAGAAGATAGCATAAAGTGATAGTAACGTGCAAATTCGTGAAAGTTGTGGTACTTGTTTTAAAATCAGCAAGAAGAAGGGTAGTTCCGTCCGAAATAAAAGCTAATTCGACCAGTTCTGTTCATCCTCATCTCCAATTTCTTATTTTAAAAATTAATTCTTTTCTGTTTTTTTGGTAAAATCATCTCCAATTTCTTCTTCTTCTTCTTCACGACCCTAATTTTCTAGGGTTTCGTTCGACCGAAGGAGCGATGAGGCCGATGGAGTCAATGAAGGATCTGATCGACGAGGCGAAGGCCCCGGACCGTTCTCTGGGCCATCTGCATCTACGCCCTCTCGTACTTCCTCACTCGTGAGTTTTCAAATTCAATCAATCTCTCGAATCGAATTAGTTGATGATCCATCGGTCCTTCAATTTCTTCTTAAAAGCATTCGATTTGTTTCAATTCTGAAATCATTGGGAAACAGAAGGATATTTTGCAGAATTATCCTAATAAAGAATTTTATTGCTTAAAATTGGTCCATGTTTGATAAAGTAGAGTTTTTCCTCTGTTTATCCCAATACAGCATTTTATTTTGCATCATTTAAGCTACATTACGCGGTGAGCAATTTTAGTTGAGGGAGGAATATGAGATGATCCGGAATGGGTAGGGTATGGTTATTTGTTCATTAAACTAGAGAGGCAACATTATGTGACGGGAACTTATCAAAGCAACTGTTGGAAACGAAAACGTGGAAACCGTTCTCCAAACCAGAGAGTACTTGCGAGATAACCGAGCAAAAATACACAAACACAAACCAAAAATGCCAAACACAAATCGCAGACACAGATAATTTTACGTGAAAAATCTTTGCGGGAAAAAACTACGGGACGATCGGAGTCTAACCCTGAAAAGCCTCCACTAATGGAATAAGAAATACACCGACTACTTACAAACTTCTCACCGATCCAAACGGATCACCACAACTCTTTGTAATAGAAAATAGATCACAGACAAACGAAGAACGAAGATGACGAGAAAAGAATTACCCGAAACTGATCTCCTCTTCGAAATAGCCTTCAATCTCTTCCTCTCTCCTTCCAATGTTGTAAAAGCACTATTGCCTCCTTTTGTAATATTTTTTGAGATATGAGATATATTTTAGGGCTAGGAGACACCTAATATATATAGCCTCAAACCCACAACTAGAATTTCTGTTATATATAGGAATACCCAATCCAAATCCAAATCCATTGACATATTCCTATTATATATAGGAATACCCAAACCAAATATATTGAGGTATTCCTATTATATGTAGGAATACTCAATCCAACTCCAGGGTATTTTCCACATAGGTTGGGAATCCCACCCACTCCAACAAATCTCCCCCTTCACAACTGTGTGGAGGGGATCGTCATCCCGACGATTCGCCTGCAGTACTCAAACTTTCCTCTTGGAAGAATTTTTGTGAATATGTCTGCTCTGTTGTCATCCGTATGAACCTTCTCAAGCGCTTCTTGCTTCTTTTCAGCCACATCTCGTATCCAATGATACCGGGTATCAATGTGCTTGGACCGGCTATGAAATATCTGGTTCTTCGTAAGGTGAATTGTACTCTGGCTATCGCAAAGAAAATGATACTGCTCTTGCTTTGGTCTCATTTCCTGCAGCAGTTTCTTCATCCACAGCAATTCCTTGCAAGCCTCCGTCGTCGCAATGTACTCTGCCTTTGTAGTCGACAAGGCAACACACTTCTACAATCGCGACTGCCACGATACCGCTACACCAGCAAACATCATCACATAGCCCGAAGTCGATCGTCTCGTATCTACATCTCCAGTCATATCAGCATCGGTATACCCAACCAGCTTTGGCTCGTCACCACTAAAAGAAAGTCTCCAAATGGCAGTGCCCTGAAGGTATCGTAGAATCCACTTGACCGCACTCCAATGTACCCTTCCAGGATTGGAAGTATACCTGCTAACTGTGCCAACTGCGTGAGCGATGTCTGGCCTCGTACACACCATAACATACATAAGACTCCCCACAACTGAGGCATATGGAACCCGCTCCATATCTTCCTTCTCATCCTCGGTAGATGGACACTGCTCCTTAGTGAACTTAAAGTGAGCCGCAAGGGGGTTACTCACTTTCTTCGACCCGTCCATCCCGAAACGCTGAAGTACCCGGTGAATGTACTTCTTTTGGGACAAGTGTAGTAGCTTGGACTCTCTCTCTCTCTCTCGGCTGATCTCCATCCCAAGAATAGTCTTCGCTGCGCCCAAATCCTTCATAGAGAAGGCCGCGTCCAGTTGGCACTTCAACTCCGCTATCCTAGTGGCATTCCGACCTACCAGTAGCATATCATCAACATAGAGCAGTAAAATAATGAAATCATCCTCGACAAAGTATCTCACAAATACACAGTAGTCCGACGTCGTCCGTGCATAACCATGCTCTCCCATAAATGACTCGAACTTCCTGTACTACTGTCTCGGAGCCTACTTTAGACCATACAAGTTCTTCCTCAACTGGAAGACCATGTGTGACTTGCTCTTCTCACAGAATTTCTCTGACTGCTCCATGTACAACTCCTCCTCAAGATCACCGTGGAGGAATGCCGTCTTCACGTCCATCTGCTCAACCTCTAAGTCGAAACTGACTGCTAGTGCTAGCACTACCCAAATAGACGACTGCTTAACGACTGGTGAAAAGATCTCATCATAATCTATGCTCTTCTGCTGACCGTAGTCTTTAACTACCAGCCTTGCTTTGTATCGAGGGCGAGTAGCATCATCTGTCTACTTCACTCTGAATATCCATCGATTTTTCGAAGCCTTCTTGCCCTTTGGCAACCACACCAGCTCATAAGTAGAATTGGCATGTAAGGAACTCATCTCCTTCTGCATAGCCTCCATCCACTCCTGCATGTGTTCGTCTTCCATAGCCTCTGCAAAATATTCGGGCTCTCCCCCGTCAGTCAGTAGCACATACTCACCTGGTGAGTATCTCGTAGATGATCGACGCTCTCTATCGCTCATCCTCAACGGAACCACTGGTGCTGGCTGTATATCAACAACCTCCTCCCCTTCAGGAACTACCTCCTCGGCATGCTTATCCTCTTGAGGGTCACCCTGACCACCATCAGCAGGCTGATGATCAAGGTTGGGAGCAACTCCATGTACTGGCTCCCCTATAACTAGATTCTCTGCGATGTCCTCTGGAAACTGCTCGAAGCGAAATGACTCTAACTCAGGCAATTCCTCAGCCTCAGAAGGCATCCCGGAATCCTGAGTGTTGGTCATGGTATGATTCTCGACGAAAATCACGTTCTTGCTTCTGTAGAGCTTTCTTCCTACTGGATCGTAGAGTCTATAGCCAAACTCATCCCGATCGTAGCCGACAAAGATGCACCATCTCGTCTTCGGCTCAAGTTTGGATCTTTCGTCCTTCGGTACATGCACGGAGGCCTTACAACTAAACACTCGCAGGTGATTGTATGACGACTCTTTGTCGTACCATACTTTGTCAGGCACATCACCCTGCAAAGGAGCACTAGGAGATAAATTAATAACATAAGCAGCTGTATAAAGTGCCTCACCCCAATAGCTGCCCGACAAGTTTGCTTCTGACAGCAAACACCGTACCCTCTCCATCAACCTCATGTTCATTCGCTCTGCTACACCATTGAGCTGAGGTATCTTCGACGGAGTCTTCTGGTGTCGTATTCCTTGCTCTCTGCAATAAGCATCAAATGGACCAATGTACTCGCTGCCGTTGTCGGACCGAACACATAATAGTTTCTTGTCCGTCTCCCTTTCAACGGAGGCCTGAAACTCTTTGAAAGTGGGCAGTACCTGATCCTTGGTCTTTAAGGCATAGACCCAAACCTTTCTGGAACAATCATCAATAAAAGTCACAAAATAATAAGCACCACCAATGGACTTTACATTCATAGGACCCCAGACATCCGAGTGAATCAACTCGAGCAACGTCGGCTTCCTTGAACTTGGGTTACTTTGGAAAGACACCATATTTTGTTTTTCTGCCAAACAATGCGTATATCTCTCTAATTTTGTAGACTTTAGCTCTGGAATCACCTTCCTGTTCACCAAGTAGCTCATCCCCTTCTCGCTGATATGACTGAGCCGCCTGTGCCACAACTCAGTAGACGCATTAGTAGCTGTGTTCACCTCATGTGCCCGAAGATGTTGAAGAAATCCTTTTCATCCAACCTTCCAACCGATACCAGGTTGAAACGGATATCAGGAACATGACGGACATCTTTGATAACAAGAACTGCATCCGTCTTTGTCCTCAAATGCACATCTCCAACAACAACAGCTTTCGACACATCTCTATTGTCCATCTTCAACACTCCACAGTCGCCTGTTGTATAAGTAGCAAATAGTGTCCTGTTGTGAGATATGTGCGCTGAAGCACCTGAGTACACCAGCCAAGAGTTGTTATCGCAGGCGAGATTCATGACAATCTCATCACCTACAGTGATCACACAGTCTCCATGTACCGAGGCCGCCGTTGTAGTGTTCTTTCGTTGCTTTTCCTTGTCGCCCTTCTTCTCTCTTCCAAGCGAAATAGTTTTGCTTGATGTGGCCCTTCTTGCCACAATGGTAACACTCTGAGTCCTCGTACCGACCCTTAAACCTTTCCATGCTTGTCTCTGCCACCCCCTAGACCCCTGCTTTTACTCCTTTCGCGGCTCTCTGAAACTAGTGCCTCTGAGTGAGATGTGGATGAAGTGCCCTAAGAACGTCTCCGCATCTCTTCATTCAGTACCCTGCTCTTAGCAAACTCCAGAATAATCACGCCTTCCGGAGCAGAAGCGATCATAGACACTCGTACGGTCTCTCACAAGTCTGGCAATGTACACAACAACCATAGTCCCTGAACCTCGTCGTCGAACTTGACTCCCATCGAGGATAGCTGGTCAACCACGTCCTGGAACTCACTCAAGTGATCCGTAATAGACGCACCATCTTTGTACCGCAGACCCATCATCGTTCGGATCAGGAACAACTTGTTTATCTCGGTCTTCTTCGCATACAAATATTCCAGCTTATCCCACAGCGTCTTTGCGTACTCAATATTGGCAACGTGATTGTACCCGTTCTCGTCAACGAACTGCATGATATATCCACACACCTGTATATGCTCGAACTTCCAGTCTTCGGATTTGTCACTGGGCTTCTCGTATGCAAATACTGAAAGATGCAGCTTCTTGACGAACAACAAATCCTTCATCTTGCTCCGCCAATAATGATAGTTGGTACCGTTCAGGTTTACCATGCGCACCGGCTTCGCGTCCATCTCTCCTCCCTGGTTTGCCTGTCAACTCCTGACCTCTCTGAACTCCAGAACCTGGCTCTGATACCACTTTGTTGGGAACGAAAGCGCGAAAACCGTTTCCCAAACCAGAGAGTACCTGCTAGAGAACCGAGCAAAAGCACACAAACCAAAAATGCCAAACACAAATCGCAGACACAGAAATTTTTACATGAAAAATTCTTGGTAAAAAAACCACGGGACATCGGAGTCCAACCCTGAAAAGCCTCCATTAATGGAATAAGAAATACACCGACTCCTTACAAACTTCTCACCGATCCAAACGGATCACCACAACTCTTTGGAATAGAAAATAGATCACAGACAAATGAAGAACGGAGACGACGAGAAAAAAATTACCCGAAACCGATATCCTTTTCGAAATAGCCTTCAATCTCTCCTTCCAATGTTGTAAAAGCACTATTGCTTCCTTTTGCAATATTTTTTGAGATATGAGATATATTTTAGGGCTAGGAGACACCTAATATATATAGCCTTAAACCCACAACTAGTATTCCTATTATATATAGGAATACTCAATCCAAATCCATTGACATATTCCTATTATATGTAGGAATATCCAATCCAAATCTAAATCCATTGACATATTCCTATTATATGTGGGAATACCCAATCCAAATATATTGATGTATTCCTATTATATGTAGGAATACTCAATCCAACTCCAGGGTATTTTTCACATAGGTTGGGAACCCCACCCACTCCAACAGCAACCTCATAAATGATTACGTATTGTTCACTTTTGATTTGCTCTTGCATTAAGATCATGATGTAAAGGAGCAATATTTTAGTTTGAAGAGGTGGCAGGGTTATCCCTATAATATATGTATTATTCACTAAGTGTACCCTTGTCATTTATATAAGTGTTCCTTCTTCTTATGGTCATTGATGATTTGGTGGTAAACTTTACTATGATTGTTTGATGCATCAACATAGTTATACAACAAAGAGACATGAATTCATAACATCACCTAGGGATACCTTGGTTTAGTTTAAATATATGAATTTCTATGTTACTATATTGGCAGGAGTATTTTAAAGCTTTTCTTGCATATAATTGTTGATTTATTAAAAAAATGTATATTCTAAATAATATGGGTTGGTAAAGGAGTAATAGTTTGCACTATCGACCGATACTGATATGATACGGCCGATACCGATGCGTTTTGACTTTTCCAAATTCAATACCGACGCTGGGGTTCTCTTTCCCAGTCAATTTAACAAACAAAATTGAACGAAAAAGAAAAATCAACGAGAGTGTAAAAGCATAGTTGTAAAAAACATGTAAATGAAAAAAACTTATTTATCGTTGGTAAAACAATCAACAAGAGTGACTATTATTTTATTCAATTTCAAAACTATTAAGAAACAATACATGAAATACTTAAATTTATGTCTAAATGTATTTTATTTTATCTAATTTTTAGTAATTTATTAATAATTATTTTGTTTTGCGGTACCAAAAAGTTCGATACTTGAACAGAAATCACCGATATTGCCGATTCCGATAAGGGTTAGATACCAATTCCGATATCGATACTGCAAACCTTGCATCAAATATATGGTCCTAATGATTTGCGACATTTTTTTAATTGGGATACCTTTTTAGTTATCGTCTAGATTGTCAACTTGCGATACGTATCGTGTATCGATTTGCATGTGGACTGTACCATGTATCATTTATTGTATAGTGGATCGTACAATACAGTAACTCTAAGAGTTTGTCTATACTTCTTAACTCATAAAGGAACATGGTTTAATACTATTTTTGTATTGACTTTTTTAATCTGTTTCATCTTTATAGGTCTACGAAGTTCCATAATCCAGATTCTTAAGTATACATTATATAACTAAAGTTAATACGAAACAAAAAGAGATACCGGATACATTGAGATGGACATGACAAAATGCATTTAAAAAAGACTAGGATTCGACACGTTAAGGACTTGCTATGTGTATAGATACACACATGAAATAAAATGCTCACAACAAATATGTTTTATCTTTTCTATTTGATTTGTCCTTATTTAAAACAAAAAACACTATAAAAAGTGCCCAATCTATGTACTCGGAGAGTTTTATTTTCTAACACGTCTCTATTCGGGAAGTGTCCATACCCGATTTCAAATGAAAATACGAGGACATGTACAAATGTCTGACATGTGTCTGAGAGTGTTGGTGTCTGACACGTGTCCAACACGAGACAAGTTATTGAGATGAGAGTGTCCATGCTACATAGGTACTATTGTGTATCTTAAGATACTAACAACAAAGGTTATCGTATCTAAGAGATATTTTAACTAATGAGAAACCACATGACTAAAACCTAGGATTTCGAATGACTCGAATCTAGACAACATATTGTATCATTTACTTGATCATTGTATCATGTATCTTGAGATACATTGTCACACAGGCAAATAGATTATAAAGATAACAAAAGCCAAGAAATCATAGAAAAGTATCATTGTTAATTATTGTCCGCTCCTCCAAACAAATCATTTCGACTGTCATCTTGATCATAATCATCTTCTTCAATAGACAAATCATTATTTCTCTTTTGTTCTCTTTCTCTTTCCACACTCTTCCCATATATCTCTAACTTCTCTTTTTTCTTCCTTTATTGGTATCTTTCTTAGAAGCACAAGTATTTGAGTAATCGTGCCAAGTTTTTCTATCCTACCAAGTATATGACGAATTAATCATATAACTTAGTTAGCAGGGGGCTTGTTTATACAAAACACACAAGGAGAGTTTGTTTTGTAGTTATATTACTGTCTGCTGACGGTTGTTTCCTCCACAGATACAAGCAATTCAATGTGGATGAATATCCCCATATCAATTCTCATCCTTGCAGCCTTTCACTATCTATCTCATGAGATGGAGCTTCGCTGGCGAGTACCACCAATCAGTAGGCAAACCTATTTGTCACGCTTGGCGAAGAAGCAATTATCTATAAATGATTCCCGCCTTTCTGCTGTTCCAGCTACTTCAAAATGGAGGAGGAAAATTGATTCGCCTCCTGTGGAGGCAGCCATTGATGATTTCACCAACAAGATCTTACAGGATTTTGTTATAGATCTCTGGTATTCATCTATAACTCCTGACAAGGAGGCACCAGAACTTATTCGCACGATAATACTTGATGTTCTTGGTGAAATATCTGGAAGGGTCAAAGAGACCAACCTTGTCGACTTGTTAACAAGGTGCTTTCGTGTTACTTTTGTAAGTCATCAACATGCTTTCTAGAACATAAGTGATGTTGTTTGTGTTCTACTGTCACAGACTCACAACCATGTTGGTTTCCATGTCAGGGACGTGATTGATCTAGTAGGAAACCAGTTAGATCTTTACCGCAAAAGTCAATCAGATATAGGTGTTGATGTTATGGGAACCCTATCTTTTGAAGAAAGAGATGAACGACTGAAACAACACTTAATTGCTTCGAAGGAACTCCATCCTGCTCTTATTTCTGCGGAGAGTGAACACAAGGTGCAATGACATGTTTAGAACGCAAGCTTTGCATATTGATTTTCAGTCAGTTGTCTATATTATTTTATTTTTCAGATGAATCGTCTTTAATATTGTCGTTTTACTTTTATATTAACTTCAGGTTCTGCAGCATATTATGGGAGGGCTTTTGGCTTTAGTCATGAAACCACAAGAAGCAAAATGCCCGTTAGTGCGCTGCATCAGCCGGGAGCTGTTGACCTGTTTGGTTATGCAACCTGTCATAAATTTGGCCAGCCCTGCGTAAGCAATTTTTGTAATATAGCTCATCAGAAAATTTATATTTTGGGCTTATGCTAGTTTTCTATCCTTTTGGAGGTTGCAATGACTTGATCCTTCATGCAATGATTTGATAAATTTTAGGAACATCATTCGTGAGTTTTTAGAGCCGTTCTAACAAGGAATGAAGAGAAATTGTATGGTTTTTGAAAATGAATTTTTATCCACTTCAAGGTAGCATTGAGAAAGTAAACAAGGGATTGAAAGGAAAAAAAAAGAACCAAGTTTCATCTTTGAATTTGCTATTAAATTCCAAATGGATAGTTCTACATACTGGAGATTTCACACCAAGGATTTGGCTATTACACTGAAACAAGTAGGTTTTGGCTGTTCATTTTGGTTTCAGCTGAATCCAATCCAAAATAGTACACCCCCCCCCCCCCCCCCCCCCCCCCCCCACCACCAACACACACACACACACGAAGGGTCACAGTGCAACAATGGATTCTCAAACCAAAGCAGTGGAATAGGCAACCTAAAATCGTCAAAAGTTGTTTTATGATCCCATCTATAAAACTCCAGAGACAAGGAAAAAGTGTTGAAGTTGAAAAACCTACCCTGAAGATCGCGAAACACGATAGGGATATAGGGAGGGGCTTACCTTATCCTTTGGCCGCTGCCAGATCTGTCTCCTCCCGTTAACTCCATTACTTTCTCTTTTTTAGGTTTCAAGTAATAGAACTATAATAGATTACTAAATGTGTTTTGGATTTATATGCCCAGAATGCCAATTAACTTAAAGACTCAATACCAATTTAGCTTATTTAAAGTTAAACAGGTAGTTTTCTTGAAACTCAAACCCCATCTGGCCAATCTTCAGGAGCCCACTTACAGGGCCGGTCCTGTGCTCATGGGAGCCCGAGGCAAACTTCCAAAATGGGCCTACCATACATAATGTAAAAAAAAATTAAAAAACTTTAGAACTAAATTTTAAAAAATATTATTGCCACCAAGAATCAAACTAAGGACCTCTAAAATGCAAGTTTAACATGATAACCACTACAACATAAATGTTTTGTGTTAAGAGTGGCCCATGGTACATACCAATTCTATTTTAGATAGATTTATGTTGGTGCCCCCATTAATCTTTGGTCCCTGGGCCGCCGTCACCCAGCCTCCTTTGGCCTGGTCCGCCCCTGCCCACTTATGTGACTAAACAATTAACACACGAACCACATATTTTGATTAACTTCAAATATTTCAATTTTTTTTTAGGAGATCTGAAACTCCAATTTACATCTCTAATCATACGTTATTAAAATCTGTTTAAAAGAGTAAAGATAGTTGAATGTCGCGCAGAAAAGATAGTCAAGGGATAAAAGATTCAAACAACGACACCAGAAATTTGGGATAAAAGATTTGTTGTTGTTGTCATTTACTCTAACAAAAAGAAGAAGACATGTTTAAACTCAACTTATGTGGATTTAGGAAGATGTTTATCATTTTTACTAACTTATTTCAGATTAAAATAGTTTGTTTGTTTATTTATTAATTTTGTTATACCTCTTACTTTTTGTGTAATGCTTTATGCTTCATGCTTCTCACTGGGTGGTGTGTGCTAGTAATGTGGCACCAGAAATTTGGGATGAAGGATATGTTGTTGTTGTAATTTACTCTAACAAGAAGAAGAAGACATCTTTAAACTCAACTTATTGTGGATTTAGGAAGAATACCTCTTTTTGTGTTATGCTTCATGCTTCTCACTGGGTGGCGTGAGCTAGTAATGTGGCAAACTTGTTTGAAATTAAATGAGTAGACACCAACGCGGATTTTGTTTAGGTTTTCACTCATCCTTTTGGGGAGCTCTTTTGAATTTAGCTCATCCCCATATTGTTGTTGTGTATCTTTGTTTTTGTAGACTCAACTGTTGATTATATTCTCAGATACATAGTATGTTATTTTCTTTTTTCAGCAACTGTGTTAGATTAAAGGCTTCTAATTTACAAGACAAATTCATTTCTGTTTCAGGTACATCAATGAGTTAATTGAGTCCATCTTCCTTGCTAGCAAGGATAAAAACAATGAAGATATAAGCTCTGTCCATGATCCTTCTGTTTCTGTAGGCGGTTGTCACAGTTCAGTTTCCAGTCAATCAAGTGATCTAGCGGTGGTCAAAAGTGGTGGGGATACATTAGATGGTTCTGAGAATAGTCTTCAAAATATATTGCAGAAAGATTCTGCACACCAAGTGCAGCCTCGACCGGCAGACTGGGCGTTAGTATTGGAAGCTGCAACGAAAAGGAGATCTCAAGTTCTTGCCCCTGAGAATCTTGAGAACATGTGGACAAAAGGGAGAAACTACCAAAAGAAGAGTTCTAAGCTTTTGAAAGCAGGAATTTCATCAGGGCCTGCTGGAAGCTCAGGAAAGGAAATGGTGACTAATTTAAATCAAAGTTCTGCAGGTATATATCACGGAGACATGCTCATATCCATCACTGTAACTGCCTGTTTTGAAAATATGATTTTCTATTTTCTAGTCAGGAAACAATCTACTAATGGGGGTTGTTTTGGCGAGGCATATGAAGATGAAAGGACATCTGGTGGAAGCACTAAAAGGCAGCTTAAACGATCTAATAGTACTCCTGACATGAATAGGTCACTTGTGAGCGAAACTGGTGAGGGAAAAGAACCAACATGTGAATTGATATCCCATAGTGATGGATCCTTGCAAGCTCCAAAGCTTAGATGCCACGTAAGTATTTTTTACCCACAAGGTCAATTGTACTATTCCTAAAAGCAAGATGCTGCTTACTATATTGCTGCAAAAAATATTTTCTTAAAGGTTGAAAATACATATTTTCTTCAAGTTGCTAGCTTGACATGCTTATACTTGGTAATTATCCGGAGAAGTACCACCTCTTACCTATTCTCTGGATGCCTTCCTCCGTGATTTATGAATTCAAATTCTACTAGATCAACATCGAGCTTTTATGTAGAGATCCACGCATCCTCAACTAACCCCTATTAGTGTTCTGTTACTGTATAGTTCGTCAATGCAATACTATATGCTGCTTTAATAGTCAGTGGAAACTCTTAGTTATCAGGTGATGCAGGATCATCCAACTCCAAGTCAGTTTATGGCAAGTCTAATTCTGGTTATTTAAGAGAATCCAAAATCTAAGTTGGTTATGACGAGTCTCATTTGAGATACCTATGAATCTTTATGAGTTTCTTAGTAACTTATGTAAGAATAAGTCAAGTTAATTTAGGTCAATCTTTGATCGGTAATTGGCTTTGATATTTCCCTAACATATTTGATTAGGACTAGGGTTTTTTACTTCTTTTTCAAGCAATGTAAGCCTATATAAAGGCATAGGATTGTAAGGGTTATTCTCCAATAGTATTACTTTTTTCATTGAGATTTGTTCTCTTTATTTCTGCTGGATCCGGGCAGTTCGTGGATTCAGACACCTCCCGTGGATTTGAGAGCCGATCGTGGATTCAGGTAAAAATATAACATCCGTTTCGGCGACGTTGGTTATCTCCACTTCACTTCTCCATTGGTGAGTTTCGGGATGCCTCCATGGACAAATCCGCTTCAGCCTGCCTACTATACTCTTTAGGAAGATATCTATAGTATTTTTTCTACAACATCAGGTTTCTAACTCTAACTCTTTGTGCCGTTGTTAAGTTCGTACTTGCTGAGAAGATATATGAATCAGTGGGATCATCAGGATAGAGGTTTGGACAGTTTTATGTCAACCCATTAGTGGCTAGAGGGAAAACAAGGTCTTGCTGCTTACCATATTTGTTGGACTCTTGCACTATACAGCTGAATAGTGGAAAGGGACCATGACAATGCTCCAAATAACTTATTCTCAAAAACTTGGGTGACCATTGTAGAAAATAATAAACCCCATAATCCCTCAAGAGAGGGTTTGGACTCATATATATAGCAATATGAATATTACATATAGGTCCACATATTGAGATATAACGTAATAATACTAATACTTAAC
Organism: Iris macrosiphon; assembly: GCA_036927795.1. Classification (NCBI taxonomy): domain Eukaryota; kingdom Viridiplantae; phylum Streptophyta; class Magnoliopsida; order Asparagales; family Iridaceae; genus Iris; species Iris macrosiphon. The sequence continues at coordinate 180,968,921 of JAYESA010000001.1, forward strand.
ACCCTTCCTTAATTGGAGCATATATGTCAATCATATCCAACTTGTTACAAAGAAAAAGAACATGAGGGCCTAAAAGAGCCTTTGTAAAGATATTTGTTATTTGATCTACAGTTCTCACGTGGTGAAATATTATCACCCCCTTTTGGTATTCATTACGGACGAAGTGAATGTCGATCTCAATGTATTTCGTCCGTTCATGGAATGCGGGATTGGTAGCAATGTGGAAGGCTGACTGGTTATCACATCACATATCTGTTGCTTCTGATCATGCTTCTTCTCACAGCTCCTTTAGGAGATGTTGCAAATATAACACCTCTGTTGTGCTATGAGCAATGCTCGGTATTCGCCTCTAAACTCGACCATAAGACCACATTGTTTCTTGCTCTTTCATGACACTAAGTTTCCTTCAATAAATACTGAATAGCCGTATATAGACCGTCGATCTGTAAGACTCGTACCCCCAGTCAGCATCAATAAAGCACTCAAGACGAGTATATCCCTGATTCTCCATACAAATTCATTTTTTCAGATTTTGAGCTAGATAGCACAAGATCCTGAGAACAACATGCCAATGCGAAACTCGTGGAGAAGTCATAAATCTACTCACTATACTTACAGTAAAAGAAATGTCCGACCGAGTCATAACTTCCAAGTAATTGAGTTTTCCAACTAGCCGACGACACTGATCAGGATTAGTCACCAATATCCCCTTATCAGAAAGTAACTTTATCCCTGGATCCATGGGTGGGGTTGCTCCCTTAGTCTGCATCCTTGCTTCAGTTAGTATGTCAAGAACATACTTCCTCTGAGATATTACAATGTCTTACTCGTCCCGTGTGACTTCAATGTCCAAGAAGTACTTCAATGATCCCATATCTTTGGTCTGAAACTGCTCGTCCAGAAATGTTTTTAGTTCGGCAATACCCTAACTGTCATCCTCTGTAATCACGATGTCATCAACATAGACACCAAATAGTATCCGTCCGGCTGATGTCCGTCGGTAAAATACTAAATGGTACTTCTTCGATTGGTATTTGCCAAATTGGATAACTACATATGTAAATTGACCAAACCATACACGAGGTGATTGTTTGAGACCGTAGAGTGCATTTCACAGAACTTTACCCTTCGTTGCAATGAATCTAGGAGGTTGCACCACATACACTTCATCTTCAAGATCCTAATGGAGAAATACATTATTCGCATCCAATTGAAGTAAGGGCCAATCATATCGGACAACCAACGACATAAGCAATCGCAGAGAGGTCATCCTGACAACTAGGAAGAAAGTCTCAAAATAATTCATGTCATAAATTTGAGAATACCCATTTGCTATAAGACCAGCTTTCGGGATATCAAGAATGACATCTAATTTTACCTTGATAGTGAACACCTATTTGCAGCCTACCGCCTTATTAACAGAAGGCAAATCCATCAAGTATCATATATGGTTCTTCCGTAGCGTTTGTATCTCCTCTTCTATAGTAGTGCGCCAAGCAGGATGTTGGAGTCCCTCTGCAAATTGTGGGATCTGAATTCCACCGATAGTAGCCATCAATGATTGAATGTGACTCATAAGTCCTTTGTAGTTGTCAACATACAGTGGATGGTGATGGCATGCACGACATGGACGAGTCGATAAATTAGACGGTGCTGGATCTGTGAAGCCGGAGGACTCTAATGACGACACTGGTTCTAAGGGGGAAGACATGTCGGGTGAATCCGAATCTGTTGGAGCTGGTGTTCGCGGACCGTTGAACGGTAAGACTCGTTCGATAGGGGAGGGCACCCTTACGGGTGACTGTTGTGTTTGAATTAGATACAAAAAATAATTCTTATCTGGGTAAACTTTGGGAACATATTCTTTAACTGGAGAGGATGAGGAAAACTCAACCTCGAGAAAGGTAACATCCCGAGACCCGATATACCTCATCGAAGTCGGAGAAAAACAACGATACCCTTTCTGAGCTTTATGATACCCAATAAAAATACACTTGAGTGCCTTCAGATCCAATTTAGAAAGAATGGTGCGAGTATCACGAACGTAGCACAAGCACCCAAAAATCTTTAGGGATAGAGGAAATGGAGTGAGATTGGAATATAACCTAGAAAAAGAAGTAATGCCATTGGAGATAGCAGATGACACACGATTGATCAGATAAAAAGCTGTGAGAATAGCATCCGGCCAGAATTTTCTGGGGTACTGACATGAAATGTAAGTGCTCGAGTTGTTTCCAAGATGTGACGATTCTTACGTTCTACCACACTATTTTGCTATGGTCTGTAGGGACAAGAAGTTTCATGGATAATCTCACGTTTGGCAAGATGAGAAGTGAACTGTCGAGACATATACTTACGACCATTGTCGTTCCGAAGATACTTAATAGAAACCCCAAATTGAATTTTTATTTCAATATAAAAAGTACACCAGATATCAAATAATTCGGAACGATTTTTCATTAAGTAGACAAAAATGACTCGCGAGTAGTCATCAACAAAGAAAACAAAATATTTGAACTCGGACTCAATAGGGCACGGACCCCATATATCATAATGTACTAACTCAAAAGGAGCTGAAATCTTGAAACATATTTATTCAAACTTATCGAAAAAGATGTACGATGATCTTTAGTTAAGCTACATGATTTACAATTAAACAACACTCGAAGATCTAGTGATAGATACATTTTCTGGAGAGCTTGGGTAGATGGGTGACCTACCCGACTGTACAACTCAAATGGATTGAGAGACACGTCGATACAGACGATTGACGAAATCAATTCAAACATGTACAAGCCTCCAGCCACACAAATGCCTCCTACCAATAGTCTTTCCAGTCTTAAGATCCTAAAAAATACAATAATCAGAAAAAATGTTACCGAACAGTGCAAGTCACGAGTAATCCGACTAATGGATAATAAACTGAATGAGTTTCCAGGTGTGTATAAAACTGAAGTGAGTGACATACTCGGAGAGAGACGGGTACTCCATTTTCCACGAACTTTAAGAAAACTACCATTTGCAACAGTAATATCGGTCACACGACCCACAAGATACATTATCATACAAAATACCTGCATCGCCTGTCATGTGATCAGACGCATCCGAATCTATCACCTATTGCTTCGGTTTTACCATACACGTCGCTGAGTATCCGGCTGTGGATCCAGATATAGAGGCTCTGCCATTCCGCTGAACTTGGAATTTAGCGAATTCTGCATAGGTATCTGCAGTCATTTTCACGGATCGTTCTTTATCATGAGCATTTGATGCAACGTTGGCGGTAGAAGCTTTGAGACACTGCTATTGAAAATATTCTGGTTGGCCACAATTGAAGCATGTGTGCCGTCGTGCTCCATCACGACAACCACTACCTCGTCCACCGTCACAGCCAGCATTCCGGCCACCACGTCTACCACTATGACCCCTACGAAATCCACCATGAACAACATCCAAGATAGATTGATCAACATATGTATCGCTCGTATCAATCCCAACTACTTTTGCAGCCCGTATGACACGAAAGTATGCTTCCATCAGAGTTGGAACCCCAGTCCCAGCAATAATATGAGATTGTGCAGAATCCACATCAGAACGAAGTAAGGCTAGGTATGCCATGACATAGAGTTGTTGTCGTTGAGCCTCGCCTCATTGAGATCCGCCGTCAAAGGTAACACACGATCCACCTCATCAGTCAGGACCTTAAAGGCTCGAAAGTGATCCTTATGAGACTTGTTCCCTTGATCAGCTCGGTAGACACCGACAACCGAGTTATAAATACGAGACAAATCACGCTTTTCATCATACGTAGCCGCTATGACCTCCATAATTCCTTCATCGAATCCATGTTCTGAACCATATCCTCAACTGATGGTTCCATCGAGTTCATCAACTGTATGAACAGTCTGCTATCATTCATCTTCTACTGCACGTATGTAGGATCATCCGTCTTTGGAGGGCTGTCAGTAAGATGCTTTGACAACCGCATTCCCCTAAGCGTCTTCTCGACCTTCTTGCGCCACGTGTTGTAGCCATCTGGACCATCCAGCCTCCGATCGACAAGTTATATCGATAAAACCATCGTACTAATGCTCGGTGTCCCCGCCTCTGGTAGTGTCAGCACTGCTATTCGCTTAAGTGCTCGACATCCTTCAGGTTCTTGATTCGACTATCGTTGCTCCACGCAGCTCGATATTCACATCAATTCCGCCAATGCTAGCTCGTGCATTCTTGACAGAGATTGAAGATGGATCACACAAACCAGGAACATAAATTCACGTAATTTCTTCTGCTTACCAAACATAACTAGATCAAGCCCTGTAAGCAAATAGATCAAGCCCAAATACAACAATATTATGCTTAATCCATTAGAAACAATTGATCGCGAAACATACCACGTTCTGTTGGCCAACAAGCATGCTACCAAATATAACTAGTTCCTAGGTCTAACCTAGTCTGTCACTCTTCTAATCCCAAGAACAATTCCCCACACAATTTGTTGGGTTAAACACAAAGTAAGGAGAAACTTTCAATGATTACAAAAGTAGAATTGACGTTAGACAATCTTATGTCCTTATGGGAACTTCTCTAGATGGAGACATGTTGCTTGGAAAAATTTATCGTTCGCTTGGGCCTCCTTGGATGAGCAAACAATGGTGTACATTAAGAACTCTTGATTTCCTTCAACTTCTATGGTCAACTCCCTCTTGTCGAAGCATAAAGAGAAATTTGATCTGAATTATGGTGGTGGAGAGGCTTGAAAAACTATTCATGGTTTGCACTATTTTTACGGCCTTAGGGCTCTTGCTCGTGCCATGTAGGGCTCAAAGAAGTTAATAACTTTATATTTACTCTAAAAAGCTACCAACCTCCTTTGACTTGATCAAAGTGGGTTTCAGGAAATCCACCCTGCAACCCGTCTAGAATTAATTTTCCAATTAATTTCCTACTGGGCCAAATCCTGAAACCGGTCTGATCCTGTGTGGTGTGGGCTGCGCTCGTTGGACTCAACCCACTCCGCCTCTGGCTAGCGGGTCTGTGCCAACTGTTCATCCGCTTTTCTATGGCCTGGTCCGCTAGCATTCTTGGGTTCCGGTTGCTTCTGCGGTCATTTAATTCCATTTTTTTTTTCTTTTTTCCCCACTTGGAGTTTCCTTTCCTTGGCCTTAATTTAAATTCACAAACACAATAACAACAGCAATAAAGCTTTTATCCCAAATATTTGGGCTTGACTGTTTGAATTCTTTTCTTCCATTCAGTTCTGTTAAGGGCTACGGCCTCTCTAACACTAACAAAAATGATATCCTTCAAACTTCAATCCATGTTCATTTTGGCCTATCTCCAGTCCTAGCTACTAATTGTTCCTACTGATAGGAACATCTATTAGTCTTAGCTGCACATGAACAAACCACCTAAGACGATTTTCTCTCATCTTGTCCTCAATTGGTGCCCACCTCTTACTTCCTACGAATAGACTAATTTCTTATCCTATCTTTTAATGTATTGCCACTCATTATCTTAACATTATCATTTTTGCTGCACTAATTTCATTGGTTAGGAGTGCCTTGGAAGTTGGAACACCCCATCATTTCTTGTAGCGTAAGCAACAGCTCTCTTGTAAGGACAGCATTAGCTATTGCCAATAATGATGGTTAAACTCTTAGCTAAGTGTCATAGGACAACACTGGGGTTACTTGTCTTAAGACTTGCCAATAACCACTACCTACTTACTTTATTCGCCTTTTTTTTACCAACAATAACTAATGATTTTAAGGTTGCTGCTCATGGAAGATGATTCCCAATTGGATACCTTGACTTTTGTTTTGTAAGAGAAAATGTCTTATACACAACCACATTCTTGAGCCCTGTTTTTAATCTAACTTTCCTTTCTTTCTTGTTTGTTCTTTTATGTTCTCATTTTAAGTTCTTGGTGTGTATAATGTTTCTACAGGTTGTTGGCGCATATTTTGAAAAGAATGGGTCAAAATCTTTTGCTGTTTATTGTATTGAAGTAACAGATGCAGAGAACAAAACCTGGTTTGTCAAAAGAAGGCATGCAGTCACTTAAACCTCCTTGTTATATTGTTCATTTAATTATAGGGTACTATTTCTTCATTACATTCTCTCCTCATGTCTGTGGGATTAGGTGGAAAAAGTTTGTGCTATGGGGGAGGGGTTGGGGGATTTGAGTGGACTGTTGATGAGGAGGGTTTTGGTTGTCCTGTCCTACAAGCTCAAAACTGTCAGGCCATGAGTGGTCTCCTTTTTTCGAGTTATGACCTTAAAGGCTTTGTGGGGAAACCTTCTCTTGCCTACTATTATTTCTGTGGAACATGACCCTAACTCATAGAGGGTGGTTTCATGCTCAGTCAAATGCACCGCACAATAACTTTTTTTAATGATTTATAGGCCACCAGATGTTTGTCAGTCTGTAAGACTGGTGAGGGTTTAGGTAGGAGGCCTTGGTCTACAACCAGGCCAACCACAAATTCCTGAGTTCAAAAAATAGACTCATAGTCATTTTAATGTGGCAGATAAGAGAGAGAGAGTCGGCCTTCAATTTTTAGATGGTTCAATGTAAAGTTACAGTTCTATGATATTCCATTTGATTGGAAGCAAGTCTATATCATCATCTTGGTTATCAGCATCATTTAAGATTCTCCATTAAAAGGAAGTTGGTTATTAATCAGAACCTTTACTAGAGGACTCCATGTAGAGATTGAGCAGAATTTATGATGTGGTGTCAACCTGATGCCAAGGCTTTAGTTGGTATTAGAATAATGGTCAAGGAATCTGCAACGCGCTAACAATAAGAATTAGAAGATCACTGGAAGGTAGGGAAATCTTTGCCTTATTGGTCACCCAGTAAGCACACAAATAATGGAGCTGTGGAAACTAAGGTGAAAGAAGGTTTGAATTCGTCATAATTTAAGCCATGCAGTAAAGGATAAAAACAAGTCTACCCTTTACATTGGAGATAGGGAGGGAGGGCGGGACAGAGGGAGAGGAAATAAAGGATGATAATTTTTGGTTGCTAATAGTCAAAGTAATTGTACATATCCATGGATAGCTATTCACATATCTGTTTCTGCTTTTGCACAAAGTGATATTCTTCATTGTCTCACTTAATAATTTACCTTCTGAATGGATTATATATAGGCTTGTAAAATTTTCCATGCAATCATGAATCGTTTGTTTCTAATAATGAGTTGTGATGTTTAACTCAGTGGGAAGTAGGAGCTGTTGAGGTTTGGCCAAAACAGATTAGTTTAACATGATGACTTCCATCTAGAATAGTGCAAGGCTATGCTATGTGGGATTTCCATGCGGATAGAGGATAGAGTATGTCACGGATAGTTACTATCACAGCTTTGGAGAAGATTGTTCTGGAGTAAGTTCCCTGGTGTATGTTGTTTTTGTTAACTGATGATAGCGCATCTGTTAATGAGACGAGAGAAGCATCAGTCCCTAAGGTAGAAATGTAGAAGGCTTGCGGGATGTATGCATGGTTGCAACTTATGTTGTGGTAATTGGAAATCCATTGTTTGGTTGTGACTTTATTACATTGAATGAAGAGAGAATCGTTGGAAATGATGTAAATGGTGTTGCATTTGTTGTTGTAAGTGGTACTGCGGCTATTTTGGCTGCAATGTTGCAGTAGTTGGAGGAAATGATGCAACATTGTTGCACCAATACCACCATTTACATTAAACCAAACACCGGAATTAGTGGAAATGATGCAGCAATGCATTTCCATTTACAGCCAACCAAACACCCTTTAGAGTTTTGGTTGAGTGCAAAATATATGAAAGTCATGTTAGCAGGAGTAGGACTAGGAGAAAAATCTACCCTAATAGTTAACACTAGGGATGTAATCTTTTGTCCTTTGAGATCAACCATTCATTTGTTAGAAGATCCACATAAAGTTGACATGAGATGGTTGTAACACCTGCCAACTATGTGTTAGGGTCAGAACACTCAACCAAGGGAAATCCCAAAAAGGTTAAGTTGCTGAAATGGGACTTTAGATGAATGAGAAGAAATACATACACTAAGAATAAGATGTGAAGGTTTTGGAGTAGTTTAGAAGTAGCTTTTAGCGAGGATGAGAAGTTAAATTTTTAGCTGATAAGACTGATATTTGTACCAGTTAAGGAGTTGAAGCGGCCGGATCAGAGTTGCTAGAAGTAGGGGGAGCCCAATGAAACTGCATGAGGAACTCTAACTGGATACTGTAGTTTCTTACATAAAATAGGAAATGGCCATCCTTAGGGCTGAGTGGAGAAATAGATTTCAAGTAGAATGCCCCTAAGATTAATGACGACCCATGTTGCAGGAAAAAGGGAAAATGGTCTTTGTATCCATGAAGCATCATTACTCGTACTCGTGTAACATAGTGGCTATATTGTACCAATCTAAAAATCTTTGTATTCCGTATATGTATTCCATACCAATCTAAAAATCCATTTTGTCAATGGCCAATGCCATGCATGTTTGTGAATTGCTGTTGCTCTAAGAAACATGTTTGATTCTATTCAAAATAAAATGTTTAAACATGACCAGTTGCATTCTAATATCTGTTTGGGCTTGTCTTGGAAACAAGAAAGCTGGGGAGGAGGTATTGCGGGCTCCTGGATTTCTCTACTCAAGCAGGTTAACCTGTATAATCATTTCTAAGGTCCATAGCGATGTAAACTTTTACTGAACATCTGTGGGTAGATTGTCTTAGCTTGGCTCACCTCTGTCATGGCTTGTGCATTACTTTCAGCTCAAATCTAAACTCAAGCTGTACTATGTTTGACTCATAGAATCTTGATTAATTAAGCACAAAAACATTATTTCTTTTATAATTGTGTATGGATATTCTAGTAAGATTGCTCCATCACTTGTTATTGATCTTGTTTGTCTGCATTTTTAAGTAATTAACGGTCACTATTGTACATGTTATATTCATGCAAAACTATCAAAATACAAGAGAAATCTTCATTGGAAGCTTTTATGAATTTGAAAAAGGTGTCTGGCCACAAGGCTCCTGCTAAGTTGTGGGGAGGGTCAAGATGTATGCTTAACCTCCATTTTATATATTTTTGAGAATAAGGGCCAATCTCCGGTTTCCCCTCAGAGATTTTATCCCAGACCTCTCCTCCCCTCCCATACCAAAGGTCTCAACCACTAGGTCGTACAACCTTTGGTCTTACCCCCAATATATGGAGAAGCTGTTTCTGCGACTCGAACTCACTTCCTCCAGGATGTGAGCGGCGAGCCTTGTTGTCGAGCAAAGCAACGCAAATCAGCCTTCATCAATTTCAAATAGTCCACTTTAGTTTCCTCATATGGACACATTAACAAATAAGACTAAGAGTGTATTATACCTGTCACGAGAGGTTGGGCGCCCAATGGTTGAAGCCTTTGGTTGGGTTGGATTTGAAATCCAGGTGGGACAGTTTAAGTAACTAGTCTTTATTCTGAATATTATTTGATCTGTTTCAAAACAAGCTATTTAATAGTCTGACCTCAGCTTGCACAGTGTAATGTGTAAACCAGGTGAAGTCAAGCTGAAACCAGGCTCCTACTTGGAAACAGGAGTCAAGCTCAAGCAAATTGAGTGTTCTTGGATCCACTCATTACCACCCATAATAAGCCACTATGTGCTTCAACCAGCAACTGCAGTGATATGCTTTTGTAATTCTATTCCTTTTGCCTTTATGAATGTATTGACCCTCTCTTTCATACTAATTGATACTGAACCTTACTTTCTAATGTTAAATATTCCTCAACAATTTTCAGAACCATCTACGGGACCCTAATTTGTGCTCCTATATCAATAGGTTAGGGCTCTCAACAGACTCCATTGCTCCTAAGGTTTCGTCAGAGTCTTACTAATAGCATACTTCTTCAGTCGAATGCTTTGATGATCCCTTACCTTGTTGACTGCAACTTCTGTATTTATTATAGCCTTCATTGCTGCCCCTCCAGTAGATATTGATGGTATTCGTGAGCACCGACCCTAATCTGTTACTCCTATATCTATAGTTTAGGGCTCAGTGGCTCACATCCATATATTTAGCTAGAGAGAGGGGCAAGACTCAATTAGGATACTATTAGCAAAACCTCTCTTTTGCAATTATGAAGAGAAAATCAGAATAATTTCTATTTATCGATTTCCTTATTCACATGTTGGAATATGAATGTCCAACTGTTATGCAAATATGGGTGTATTCTGTCAGAATTCGTCTATGTAAACAAGTATATATAAATTTTGGAAATAGATGTATCATGCCCTAAATTGCTAATACTGACATTGTATTTCTTCAACAAGATAATTTCCTGTTCTAGCATGCAGATACCGGAACTTTGAGCGATTGCACAGACATCTTAAGGACATACCAAATTATTTATTACATTTGCCTCCAAAGAGATTCCTTTCATCCAGTATCGACGACTACTTTGTTCACCAAAGATGTATTCTTCTAGACAAATATTTGCAAGTACGATCTGAGTTTATGGATCACATTTTATTAGCTTGGGCATCTTTTTCGACAAACATTTACTTTGCTCTTCTTGTCCAGGATCTTCTGGCAGTTGCCAATATTGCAGAACAACATGAAGTGTGGGATTTCTTGAGTGTTTCTTCAAAGGTGTGCATCTTCTATAACCCTACACAATCTTAACTCTTGTTGTAGTGTTTTTTTATGTTCATACAACAGATTCGTTTCAGAAAGTTGATTTTGATGCTTTCTGCTTCATGTAGAATTATTCTTTTGGGAAATCTGCATCGGTGATGAAAACTTTAGCAGGTAGGTGAATTACTTGAGTTTCTACCTTTATAGTTTAGTCCCATTTATGTCTTGCTTTACGGAAGTAGTAATACTTTGGTACCAGTATCCCAAGTCCACATTTATTCGCTCTTTTTTTGTTCTAGAGAAACATCTGATTGAAGATGTCACCCACCATGCCTAACTGCTTCCAACATGCTACTGCTGTTTAAATTTTTATTATTGGTAGAGGTTTTAGTTGGTGGAATCTCCTTTTCTTCTTGTAAAGTCTCCACTGTAGAATCACCACTGGCATCTTAGTTATCATATAACATTACATGCCAAATACGGGAGAAGTTAGCTTCTGTTGGTTTCAGGCAATGATGGTTAATCTCAATCAGGATTTTTTAAAGGACCTATTCAAGTTAACTAGATCTTTATTCTACTGAAAAAAGTTGGATGAGACTCTAAAATCCTTGAAAAAACTAAAAACCTTTTCCGTTTTGCGTTAATACTCCAAGCCTTGCTATTACAAGGACGTGCGACTGAGCATGATTCAAGTCACTCAACGTTGAGAAATCTCTCATAACTGCGGAATCGGAGAGTTCACCTTACGACGAAAAATAAGCAAGGCAAAATGGAAAAAATAGCACTAACACAAGATATAACATGGTTCAACCGAATATTGGCCTACGTCCACGGGGCAAGGGGAGAACTGCTTTATTGAATCGAGGAAAAAACTTTACAAGAGTGAGTACAAAGTTACTGGTGACAAACTCTTCTTTATGAGGTCTCCAACTAGCTCTCAGCCTTCTTATTTTCTAAATTCCCTTATGGTCAAGCCTCCTTAGATTTCTTCAAGCACACCCAAACTAGGTTTGAGTTAACCTAATATAGGCTCTCAAAATATCATAAGATTAGGAGCTAATCCGACGGTTGAGATCGCACTTTAAAACAGCCTGAATGGGCTGAACCCGCATGGACCAGACTGCATACTGCTGTAGGCCTGCACTGCAGACAGCTGCAGGCCTGCGCTGCAGAGTGCTGCAGGAAACTGCCTGCACTTGGCTCATTTTGAGCAATGTTTGATGCCGATTCGACTCCTTCGCCTTCCGAGCTTCTCCGACACTCATCATAGTTGAACACGAGCCATCTCTAAACAATCTCCACAAAATTTATGAAGATTCTATAATTGGTTGTCAACTTGGCATTAAGTTCCTATGAATGGGTGTATAGTTTGAAGGTGATGCAACTCTTAGTAAGAAACCCTGCCACAAAACTTCAAAGGTCAGCTCGCAAGTAGGTAGACCTATCTATTTGATCATATTGCTTGAGATTTTGCTATCAAAATCAGCTCTCTGAATTCTTCTCAAATAGGAACTCTACCACCAACAAGCATGTACATTTCTGACGTTTTATTTCCTTTAATGGGACAGGAATGAACCTTATTTTTCAGCATAATACTTTCTCCTATAAAGTGCATGGACACTGAATTATTTTAGATAATTGAAAAGACCTACTAAACATTTGTAAGGCACCTCATTGTCAACGTTTTCATCCAAGTCTTCTCCTATTGGAATGGGGTCTAAGAAGCATGATAAAGCTCCACAAAAATGTTGACAAAGTTCTTATGACAAGTTGTCAAAGATGTCTGGTTGTCATCCAAGTCTTCAAAAGATAGTCGCTTCAAACCCACCTCCTGGTTGTCATCACTTGATTATTTTCTTTTCCACTTAAGTGATTGCTTAGGGAGAATAGCATACAATCTGTTTCTCTATCGTTTCTGGATCTTAGCATCCAAGAAGTTTCTGTGTACTGTGTTTGGTATAGGGGTTACCCTAGCCCATTGAGTGCTCTATCTCAGTCGTCAACATCATACACTCTACTGAAATAGATTTTGTGAAAACCCAACTATATCTAATCTTGGATTGCCTTCACCCCTAGCCACTAAGCCATCCTATTTTTCCATTTACGTGGGTTTGGTCCTCAAAGGTATGTTAGACCTCTATTCAACTTGCTCTCAAAGGTATGTTAGACCTCTATTCAACTTGCTCATGACTAGATCGATTGTTTGGGTCATATAGGAAGAACTATCATCTTTCATCACTGGAAAGTGCCTTCACCTATTGGCTTAAGCCATTGTTCTAATCAGTGTTTTAAAAATCGGACCGGAGATCAACCCGGAGAAGACACTGGGTCTGGTCAAACCGATTCAACCAGTTGGTTCAACCACTTTGTTAACCTAAGTAGCCAAAGTGTAATCCCTTATGGATATTGTTTTTTACAAAAATATTCATTTACAATCTATTTTTGAAAAAATAGTTGGTCAACACTGACCCGGACTGAAAAAGCTACTGGTTCATGGGTCAACCGGTTGAACCGGCCGGTTCGGTCCGATTTTTAAAACACTGGTTCCAATTTTCTTACTGACCCATCGTGCGAAAGGTACGTCATTAGAGTGAGTGCATCCGTGGTACTTGTACTCTATCTCATGCTCATATTGGATCTCATGCTCTCTATTGCACTCTTTGATTGGGTTTCGTTTTCACCTTTCCCTCGTAGTACTTGTACGCTATCAGTCCTTGAGGAATACTTAGGCTTAGGGAATGGTCCTCCTTTCTCGCTTAAAATTGATCATCATCCGAACACGTAGCCTTTTACTTCCTTTTACTTGGAAGGCTAAAACCATGGGAACGACATCACATGACTATCACTTCTTTGGCCAAATTTTTCAAATTTTTTTCTTCAGAAAACCAGTTCACTGCGGACCCAACCCCACGAGTACTGTGTTGCCTACGCTTGCGCCCCCAAACGGTTGCTGACTTTAAGGTCTTCTGGGCACGCTAAAGCAACACAACATTCTCTTGCTACTTGTTGATTTTCCATCATCCAATCCACAATAAAAATTTGATGAAACCACTTCCTTACTTTGCTTGTCATGTTCCACTCTAGATTGTCATTGCTTACAGTTTCTCTTTTAATTTTTCTTCCTTTAGCTACCAAGATGTTTCAGTTTGCTAACTTTGAAAAGTCTAAAGAGCATAAACAAGCCACGGAGTTTGAATCAAGGTTCACGGTATCTGTATCGGAATCAAGGTTCGCAGTATCTGTATCGGAATTAGTATCATATTCTTATGAATATTAGGATCGTCCGCATCAACAATATCAAATTTTTTGGTATCAACAAGCAAATAATTATTAATTAATTATTAAAAATTTAGAAAAACTATTTTATAGATGTAGCCATGATTTTTAAGTATTTTATGTGTTCTTTCTAAATAGTTTTGAAATTGAATGAAATAATAGTCACCTTTATATTGGTTTACCTGCGATAAATAAATTATCTTCATTTACACGCTTCTACAACCTTATTATGCTTTTACTTTCTTGTTGATTGGTTTTTTATTCAATTTTCTCTACCGAATTGATTGGGAAAGAGACCCCCAACGTTGTATCGGTAACGGTTGGTATCGGATTGGGACATGCCAAACCATATCGGTATCGACTGATACTGCAAACTATGGTTTGAATATGGTTTTCCGAGCAGAGATCTATGGATCACATATGCTCTCTCCCCCATGGCCTTTTGCCTCTGAAAGGAGCATACTTCTCAATGCCTGGGCATCCATTCAATGCATGATTTTCGATAGCTTGAATTAGGTTTACTTCACACCACCCAATCTTGATTTGACACAAACTTTCACCACTATTCCTGACTTGAACTGCTTTTTGCAGGAGCCTGCCGTATCAACTGTAACTGATTGTTCCAATAATTTCCTCCACAGTTCTGTTGATTGCATTTACTTGAACAATTTATGCAACCGCCAAATTATAAGAATGCTGCTGTGTTTTCAAATATTCTTAATTTTTTCCATTCTAATTATAATATGCTGGCACCTATCATCTTTTACAGATAACATTTGATTTTTTTTTCCTTGCATAAACAAAATGCTTCTATTAGCTTATTAGATCTTAAGGTGTTGCTTCCATTTCAACAGTCAATGTGGATGATGCCATGGATGATATAGTTCGCCAATTCAAAGGTGTGTCAGATGGTCTGATGCGGAAAGTGTCTAGTCCTTTACCAACTCATCTGAATTCTCCCTCTATAGTGGAAAGGAACTTGGCTTTGTCATGGAATGAAGAAGAATCAAGTAGGCAGAGTCCAAGTTACAGTAACATGGAAACTTCTCTTAGCATGTCCGATGATGAGGTTCATGATGAAGATCATTCTTCTGCATTAACTAGTGGATGGCACTCAGATAATGAATTGAATGCTAAGGGTTTTCTACCTCGGATTGTCAAGCGAATTGATGAATCAAGGAGTTTAGATTCCCAAAGGAATCAAAGACCAGATAAAGATGACAGAATTGGTCTGGAGAAGTTCTTAACCTCAAATAATTCAGTACCATCTGACCATTTCCAAGATCCACCTGGAATGCCACCAGAGGTACCACCAATATTTATACTTGGCTACTTGTTCACTACTTTCTGCATTCAGAATAATATTATAGCATCTCGTTCACATGTCCTGCCAGTATCTAAAGGCACATGCATCTTTTCTCCCATGATTGATTTAATACTTGCACTAGTTATACAATTGTTTAACAGTTATAGTGAGTGCATATGCTGAAAGAATATGAATTTTATCAAGTGCACATGTTTTGAGTGATTCATTGCAAGTTTTGGGATGCCTCAGGCATCTCCAATGTTTTTAGCGGAAGGCTCTTGGTAAAGAATATGTTTCATTATATTTATGCTTCTTTTCTAACTCCTTTAATTAACAAGTAAAAACTATGTAATTTTAAGAGTAACATGATTTTATTAATGTGCCAGTGCGCCATCAGTGGACTAAGTTCTTTATTTTTCGCAATCAAGTGAATCACCTTTTTTCTCATTCAAAGATCATCGTGAAAAAAATAAAAAAATAAAAAGATAACCGCGAAGCATATATCCTATGTTTTTATCTTGTCAACAATTTCATGGCAATTCCTGTGTTGTATGCTATGCTTATAAGGTCTTTAGCCTAACATGTGGACTATTTAGTGACTACAAGTTTTGCCATCCTTTTTTTTTATGAAATCCTAGTGAAAGGAGTTCTTAAGCTAGCAAGTTTCCTCGTTCTCCATCATGTGTACTTAAGCTAGCAAGTTTCCTCGTTCTCCATCATGTGTGCTTAAGCTAGCAAGATGGTGATACTAAAGACTCTGCTGTTGGATATATTGTTAACCAACAATACTGCTGGATAAACTGTTAAACTGACTTTAAAGGTTCTGGCTTTGTAGTTGAAATTTTTGTATCTTGTTGAACATATATGTTACTTCCTCCACTCGTTCTCCAAACTAATATTTTTATCTACTTGTAAACAAAAGACTGGCAATATGAATTTGAGAATTAACATCACAACTTATTAGAAAGCTTACAGAGAATTAGGCAGTATCTAGAGGAACCAATTTTCATACTTCAAAGATGGTTGAGTGGCTAAACATTGAAAGATAGGATAAGAAGTGAGTGTATTTGTAGGAAGTTGGAACTGGGACTAATTGAGGAGAAGATGAGATAAAATCGTCTCAAGTGGCTTGGACTTGGACATGGGCAAAATAAATTCACCAGTTGGAGGAGAGCTAGGATATTTGTTACAAGGAGTTGCTAGAACTAGGGATAGGCCTAAACGAACTAGGGTTGAGGCTGTAAAGAGGATATGTTTTTTTCCCTTTTAATGTTATGGAGGATATGGCTGTTAACAGATTGAATGAAGAACACAATTCAAATAGCCGACACAAAATATTTGGCATAAAGGCTTTATTGTTAGTCTACATTTTCCTTGCCAACCAGCTTTCATTCTTCTACATGGATACAATATATTTTGAGCAATTTGTGGCTAACTTACCAGAACAGTGTTGGCAAGGATTCAAATAGCCGACCCAAGATATTTGGGATAAAGGCTTTATTGTTTCTCTAGATTGTCCTTGTCAACCAGCTATCATTCTTCTACAGGGACTCATTACTAAGTGTTTTGTGGCTAACATACCAGAACAGTATTGCTAGTTGTTCGCCAATTAGGGTTGGTATAAATTCAACTTCGATTGACATCTTTGGAGTTTCTATGTAGTGTGTGCATTTCACATCTTTTTCCTCTAGTTCTTATGCTATTGGTGTCCTATCTGTGTTTTCCTTCATGTTTGCAGTGGACACCACCTAATGTTAGCGTGCCGCTGTTGAACTTAGTTGATAAGATATTCCAACTCAAGCGGAGAGGTTGGCTAAGGTGTGTTTATCATCTGATTTGTTTTGTTTTTCTTCTGTCAACATATCAGCTAAATGAATTTTCGCAAAAATCCTGCTACTATCCTGATAGAGTTAGTGATATACTGTGCATCTTTGTATTATTAGTACATTCTCTCTCTTCCTTTTCAAGGTACATTTATCTTTTAGCATTTTGTTTTAAGTATACTTTGTAAACAGCTCCTATCAAAGGCCAGTTTCAATTGTATACTGCTGCACTTCCCAGTATGGAAAACAGGAACAGTGGCTGATAAAATGTAATAACAACTACATAGTGGAGCCAAACAGAGTCTCCTGTTTGTTTATTTATTTGAGGTAAATCGGTGGAAAAGCACCCGCCGCATTTCATTAAAGAGCATTCAATGAAACAATTTTCAACGAGGAAAGGACTGAAAAATAACACAGAGTACATACCAAAAAATACAAAATAAATTTTGCGCCACAATAGCAAAACGACATTAACAAAAACATACTAGACACATGTGAGACTATCCCAAGATAAGAGTCATCCCATGAATTCTGACACCTCTTCCGCATCAAGTGTCCACCTTGCCCTCTGTTCAAGCTCTCAACTTGTTGATATTGTCCAAAGTAAAATATTAGCAGAAATTCAATTAGATAATTCTTGTGTGTTTCTAAGATCTTGTTGTTGAAGATGACATTATTCCTTTCTAAACAAATGTGCCAACACATGGCCGCAACAATGATATCCCAGGCTCGTTGGAGGTTTTTGGGATCTATTTAAAACTTTAAATATACACTCTTCCCATTGTGATTTAATCAAGGGAAGCATCTAAACTTCGAAGAAAATGCTTCCAAACTGTGTTTGACCATCTTACAATGTCATAGAACATGCTTAGTGGTCTCTGTGTTCCTTGCGTAAGGGGCAATATTCATACTGATCCATTTTTCATTTGATGAGACTATCATTCACTGGTAGGGTAGCATTTTTGCATGCTAACCACAGAGGCTGTTACTTTGAGTGGAGCCTTGATCTTCAAAACTACCTTATTGAATAAGGGTAGCATTTTTTGCATGCTAACCACAGAGGCTGTTACTGTTTGTTCAGATGTTAGCAGAATGATTTAACAGAAAACCTTTCCTTTTTGCCCATCTCCACTTACAACGGTCATCTGTCTCCTCGTTGGTTTCCAGGTTCCAAAAAGTCATGAGATAGGTAGTGTGCACAAATGTTGACTAAGAGATCAACGGGACTAAGGGTGCCAACTCCCTTCTTTTCATTGTAAATTATCTGAATAGGAGTTATTCTAACTTACTTCGTGTAAAGTTTGATACCCGCTCCTAGGATCTTTCCATAAAATTGTCATTACTAATCATGAAATTAGTATTTATGTAAAATATGCTTTACACTTTACACTCTTGTAACCCCTTCAGAACACTGGCAACACTTTTTGTTGGTGGTATTCTTGAATTTCCATATTCCCTACTTTGAGCATATTTTCGTTCTATCATGCGGGCTAGCCTTGATATCTTTTGTGACGAAATCTTCTACCACCATTTGGTGAGCAAGGCCTTGGTCATCGTTTGTAAGTGTCCATAATTCCTGTACCCCCAAATTCCTAATGCCTGCATACTATTCTCCATCTAATGAGGTGATATCCTTTGCCCTAACTGGAATTTTGTCTCCAGGGAAATCTTTTCCTAATCCTGCCGATTCTTCTGATAACCAATTTTGGAAAGTTATATAGTGACAGGATGTAGCAAGGTATAGTTGATAGTACAGAATTCAAAAGGGTAATTTCCCCCTGAGAGACAATAGCCTGGCTTTCCAACTCTCCATTTTTCTCAACAATGAAACATCTGTCGTGCTTGTGAAGCTTTTCTTTTCTCATCGGTTTATTTGCTCTTGCTATTCTGACATCTCTATTGTCATTAAAAAATGGCCAAATGCTAAATTCTATTCGCTGTCTAGGCTAATAGAAAGAATTCGTGGGTGATTGTGCTAACTTCTATATTTACAGCAATTTGAGTGACATTTCCTTCACGTATGCGTAGCAAGTACGAAATGATGTTTTATTCTAAATTGATGTCTTCAGCATCTTGGTTCCTCTGGAAGTCTCATGACAATCGCCCAAAACGTTGTATTTAAATCTGTAGTTTGATGTTGCAAATGATCGGCTCAATTCATCTAATATTTTGTTAAACTTATGATTTGCAGAAGACAGGTATTTTGGATTTCAAAACAGATTTTGCAGCTCATGATGGAAGATGCAATTGATGACTGGATAGTTAGGCAAATCCATTGGCTTCGGAATGACGAAATCGTTGCTCGAGGGATTCGTTGGATTCATAATGTAAGAGAAATGCCTCATGCTTTGCCATTGGCATTGTATATAATTCTGCTATTAACAAACTATTTAATACGAATTGTCAGTAAAAGAGTAAAAGTTGCATAGGGTTTGTATCTTGATGTTATTCGTAACTTTTGCCTATAAATGAGAAACCTGTCTTTAACAAACTTGTTTTTACTGTTCCTTATAGTGGTCAAATCTTTTTTTTCCCTCTATAGAGTTTTAGAACCTCTAGTAACATTTATGTCTCATGCTTTTCTACTGTTATGTGCAATAATTTTAGGCCTTATACTTGTGAAGTCTTAATATTCACGGATCCACATCCATAGTATAGATCTTAGAAGCCAGAAGCGGGAGCGGGGACGGAAGCGGAAGCGGGGGCGGGGGCGGAGAAGCGCGACTACTTAGAAGATTCTAAATTTGGGAGCGTGATGGGAGCGTAATTATTGTTATCAAAACTTATAAATATCTTAAAATTTATTAGAATTTATAAAGTTCAGTTCAAAGTTACAGAGATCTTTCGCATGTTAATTTTTTATGACGTCAAAGTAAGAAATCTTTAGTTTATTGGTACTTTGATAAATTTGTATTGAAAATATTCCAATTTCTCTCACAAAATTTATGTCATCTTCTAAAATTATGGTTATATTATGGGAAGCGATCATGTCGTCGGGGAAACGAGCTTCTGTCCCCGGAGAAACGAAGCTTCCGTCATCGGGGAAACGAGCTCCAAACGAGCTCCCAAGTAAGAAACGCCGAATCGAAGGTTCTTACTGAGATTCGTTGACCTCCTAGGAGTTTCTGGCTTCTAAGGTATAGATGTAATTGGTAAGTTAGTCTCACGAGTCTGATGAATACATCACTGGGAAGCGGCAAGGGATCCTTGACTGACACAATCATAAAGAACCTGCAATATTCCATGCTACATTATTCTAGTGTGGCACCTATGCCAATAGTCTTCACTATACACAACTCTTCTTCTCTTTTGTTGACTAAAACATGCCCGGAAATGTTTTATGCATACACACACCTGCTGGTACTTACAATATGTTACCTACTTATGGCATCAAAGTTCAAGCTACTTTATTTGGATATTGTCTTAAAAATTAGTTAAGAGTGTGACTAAGTTGTGTCTTCACTATGAAAATTGTTTTACGACATATACAATTCCTGGGTGCTATCAATTTCAGTATTCAGAAATTTTATATATATTACAGCTTTGTAGCAGTCTCACATTTATCAGACAGTGGTTGCTGGTTAGGGATATTCTTTAAGTGTCCTTAGACATGACCCTTGCTGTAGGAACTCCTAGCATTTTGCTCTATCTGCATGGTGAGAATTTAATTTTGGACATGTGAAACCTGTATAATCTTTGAAAGATCTGTAGCATTGATACGACTTAAAGACTTGCTGGATGTGCCTAATTTTAAGATCAAGAATCTGATATATCTTGCAGATCTCTAACAGTCTCACATCTATCAGGCACTGGTAAATGGTCAAGTAGAACATGTTTGCCCTAGGAGTGGTAGAACATGTTTGCCCTAGGAGTGTGTACTTAGACACTTCCTCTTCTGTAGAGGAACTCTTTCTAGCCTCTTGCTCCATCTGCTTGGTGGAGACATTTTATATGGACATGTGCAGCATGTGCAATCTTTAAAATCATTCTGTTCTTTTTCGATTTTGCTAGAAGTGCCTAGGTGGTATCATCAAGTGAAGGAACACACATTCTCTGTTAGTGTGGTTGAGCATGCTTAGCTGTTATCAGTAGTTTCAGTTGAACCTTTTCTCTACAGTTTTCTTCTTCATGCATAAGACTCGTTTACAGCCATTTTAATATCAGCTATATTTACTCAATAATTAGTAATGCTTTGCAGCAAGTGCAGCACCACATATTGTGGTCATCACAAGCTGTGATCACGATATTTCCAATATTGGGATAATTAATTGGTTTATACAGTGTCAAAGAGGAAACTCAGGCTACAAGATTGCTGCTGTATTTTCTTATATTTAGTTGTAACTATGGACCAAGTCTCTGACTATCCTGTGGCAAGTGTCTATTTTGAGATGTATTGTGTGTCATGTTGGTTTTCGTTACAAAAGAATGTTGGTCATGTAATATATGCAGAAAATCTTTCAACTTCTCACCTAAAATTTGAATATTTCATTTTGCCCGATGACAAGTGCATTTGATGCAAGTAAATCATTGAATGAATCTTAATGGTCATATATGGCTGTAAAAGTGCATACGCTTTGAAGCATATAAGGATAATTATGTAGTCAACCCCTTGTTATTGAAGTTGTGATGTATTTCTCCCTTAACTCTCTTTTTATATCTTTTCCCAGTTAATTTAGCATTCCTCTTTAGATTAATGTAGCCATCCTTCTGCAGGATGCAGACATGTACAGACCATAGTTTGCAGTATCGGCCGATACCGATCCGATACGGCCGATACCAATACAGTTTAGCATGTTCCGATCTGATACCGACTGATACCCGATATTGACCGATACCGACTGATACCGACATTAGAGATATCTTTTCTGGTCAATTCAACAAAGAAAATTGAATGAAAAAGACCAATTAGTAAGGGCATAAAAGTATACTAAGGTTATAAAAGCATATAAAAGAGTAAAACTTATCTATCGCATGTAAATCAATCGACAAGGGTGACTACTATTTCATTCAATTTCAAAAATACTAAGAAACAACACTGAAAATACTTAAAATTATGCATAAATGTATCAAATATATTTTCTAAAATGTTAATAATTTACTAATAGTTATTTGTTTTCCTATACCGAAAATCCGATACTCCGATCCGAAACCGTCGATACTATCAATACCGCCGATCCCGATACTCATAGGAATGGTCCGATACCGATTCCGATACCGATACTTTGAACCTTGGTACAGACCTTTTAGCGTCTTGCCGCATCTCATTGTTTGAAATACAAAACTGTCACTCGTCTGTAGAACTTTGAAAATCATCAGTAATCATTAAAGAAACTATTGAGGTTTTGTGCTAGATAATGCTTCACTGACTGGGACCACCCTGTAGAAATTGTAGTATTCAAATAAATATATGATTTGTTTATGTTTTCCAAACCCCATTTTAGTATTCTTCATCCAGTAAGTTGGGTAATTGTTCACTTTCATTTTTTTCTGGTGGTAATCAGACTCTCTGGCCTAATGGTACATTCTTTATAAAATTCGGAAGCAGTCAAGGAAAGGTTGATGATATTAATTCAAATCAGAAAGGTCAAAATAGTAATCGGACATCTGGTAATGGATCAAGCTCCTTTGAGCTCCAGCTTGAGGCAGTACGAAGAGCAAGTGATGTTAAGAAAATGATCCTTGGTGAGAGTTTTCTTCGACACTCGTGTTTTATCTTTGTACATTAGAGTTCTAGTTCCATTTCTATTTAGTTTTAGTGATGAACATTTAATTAATCTTCAAATCTTGTGGCCTTCTATTTGCATTACACTTACGATTACTTTGGATCTTCCTCCTTTTCCATGTTAAACTATTTAAATGTCATTTTCTTGACTGCTACAGTTTTGTCATGACTATTTCGGAAACTGTTTCTTTAAAGGTTCTGTTGAAGACGGACCACTGCACTAGTATAATGAGTGCTTATTTTTCGATTTCGGGTGTAAGAACAATTTAAGCATTACACACACGAGCGTATCCACATGGGGGGGGGGGGGGGGGGGGGGGGGGGGGGAATGTTTTATATATATCCAAGACCTACAAAATAGTCTTTACCTACGGACCTAGTCTTTAACAATGACAATATACTATGGTAATGAGAATATATATATATATATATATATATATATATATATATATATGGTAAATGGGATATCAGCCATAGGCTCATATTTCTACATGAGTCAATGCACATGTAGACCAATAGGAATGAAGTGTACTAGGGCACATGGGTGTACATTGGATGTAGGAGTCCATTCCTATTTGTCCACATGTGCATGGCTCATGTAAGAATATGAGCCTATGGCTCATATCCCGTTTACCCATATATATTGTCATTGTTAAAGACTAGGTCCGTAGGTAAAGACTATTTTGTAGGTCTTGGAATCCCCTCACATACATTTGAATTATATATTTTTTTCTCAAGCCTCCCACTTATTTTTTATCCAAGCCCCTCTGACTTAACTCGCACGCGTGCGCGCGGACACACCCACACCTACACCCACATGCGTATGTATGACAATGGTATAGTATGTCTTAAAGATTAGAATCAGAGGTGGATTAGAGTTTTGATAAGTGAATCTTGGCATGCCTAACACTGAATGGAAGTTATATTTGTTCTATATTTTATCAATTGTGACCCTAAACAACTAGGTAAAAAGGCTATTTTATTTAATATAAGTTGGAAACTTTATTTAATTGTGGATGATGAAATAAAATGATCACAGGAGTCTCCATTTCATAAGAAAATAGACACAACGATCATGTGAAACACAGACAGCCGCTCACCTCAAAGTTGGTGAAGTTTCCATGGGCCAGTCTTGAACCTTGTAATTTGTTAAACATGAGTCCACATTCAAAAATCTTCGCTGATAGAAAAGGAAGATAAATAATGACTATGGTGCTTTGACCTATATCATGACAGGTCTTGCATCCCATTCCCAAGCACTGGTTTTTAATATGACAATCATATATTTTGATACGTGCTTTAGTTAAAACTGATGATACATGGGATGTAAAGGACAGTTTGTTATTAGTGTTGTAATGTATGTTTTATTCTTCATGGGCTATCATTAACTTCAAATGTCTAATCATAGGTGGTGGGTTGGTACCATCAATATGTAACACATGGAATGTTTTAAGCCATATACAACAATGCATCAATCTGACTCATTTGGTTTTACACAAAGATCTCTCTGTAACTATATTATCATCATGTGTATCACTCTTTCCAAGATCATGACTTTCTCTGCCTCGTCAACTTTAAAGCACAACTAACAGAAGATCTACCATGGCAGGTGGGGCTCCTACTGCCTTGGCCAGTTTAATTGGGCATCGTCAGTACGAGCGGTGTGCAAAAGACATTTACTACTTTCTCCAGGTAAGCGTCTTCCTTCCTAATATTAGATCACATTGGCATGGTTTTGTACTCTCGAGTGCTTCAGTGCAAATTTATTGTTTTTGCAGTCTACCATATGTGTGAAGCAGCTTGCATTTGGTATATTGGAACTGTTGGTCACCTCAATATTCCCAGAGTTGCGTGATCTAGTTCAAGATTTGCATGAGAAGGCACAAACTCGGCCTTCTATAGGAAAGCTGTCTTGAGACTTGTATGAACTCCTATGCTGAAGGTGTCATCCAGTCCAGCAGTTAGGATGGCTTGAAACTTTAGATAATTCACAAGATCAATGGTCACCTTTAACTTCCAGCTTCTGTAGATTTGCTATATCCTCGTTTGATTCATCAACATTTTGTCGACTTGGATGTTTGAAATGAAAGGAAAAAAAAGGAGGGGGGTGGGTTTCGGGAGGAGGTTTTGTATTGCAAAATTCATTCTGTACAGTTGTAAAAGTTTTACAGTTTGTACGTCACAAGTTTTGTATATTTCCCTTGTACGAGAAGAACTATATATTCTATTCATTTGTTGTCAACAAACTATCAGATTGCTATCTTTAGGTGAGCATAAATTGGGATGTTTTACTTCTGGATATCAGTCGCTATGACCAATTCTAAATGGCAGTGCAGATGGGTGGCAGAAGTTTAAATTTGAAAGGTACCAAATTCCCGTGGTTAAGAGCTGTGGGTTAGGACGAGAGAAATGTCCACGCTTGCTCACTCGCCGAAGATATTTTTACTACATCTTCAATGTGACGTTTATCCCCGTGAAGACTTCAGATGATGATTCAAAGCTTCCAATAGAGCTCAAGTTTGACAAAATGATGTGGAGGTGCAGTTACAAGCAAGGACACTTCTCTGATACCTTCTCTTTTGTTAAAGTGCCAAAGTCGTAGTTAACTTGTTCACTTACATGTTTCTTCTTCTTCTTTCCTTGATTCATTGTACCTGATCATTGTTGCATGTGAACTAGTAGGCTGGATAAATGCACATGGTTAACATGGAGAAGGAGATCACCATACATAATTCGTGACGCTAGCTAATTATACCATGCAAGAAATATATTTATTAGATATATTTTCTGCATCTTTTTACATTGTAGGTCATGTAGACCGCATACGCTTGCAACTCAATTGTGTCAAAAAGCACTTTTTATTAAGGGCTAGTTACTGTTCCCTTGGCCTACAAATTTAGAGATTTTGTACCAAAAGTCTCAACAACTGGAATGGAAACCAAGGGTTGAACAAGTTTGATTGTTGCAGTCGATAAAATGAAAGGACAATTATTAGCCATTTTCAGTGCTTCTTTCCAATTTAAGTGTTCCGCCTATCCCGTCAACCTATTAACACATGTTTTCAATTGTTGTCGGAAGAAGTAAAAATCAAAAAAATATTAGAATTAAAAAATATTTTAAATGTCTTATTTAAAATCAGAAATCTGACCTGAATTTGGTTAGAAGGATAAGAATTTGGCCAAAACTGAATCCAAACCTTAAAATCTTCATAGGTTTCATATTCCGATTTTACATAAACCGGACTCGAATTTGACCATGACATGTTGGGAACAAACACAACGGAATAACACTATTCCCGACCGGGAGAAAACATGTGAGGACCGAACTGAAGCATAGAACCATGCGAACGAACACAGTACCACAACACGAAGCAATAATTGCAAACACAAGGATATTTTAAGAAAAAAAATATTGTGAGAGAAATACCACGGGATGATTGAAGTCGAATATGAAAAAGCTCCACTGATATATTGACTCTTCTAACTTTTCCTACTGATCTAAACCGGATCACCACAAATATTCAATGAATATGAACATATTATAATGGGAAAAAAATGGGTTATTCGAAAGTGAGAATACAAATAAGAACAGATGTGGATCTTCTAGAATGATCTCTTTTGAATCAAACTGAGAAACTCTTCTAATCTCCTTCTCCTACTGCTTTGAAATTTTCTCAACCTTCATATTGTTGGTGTTGTTTACTTTGGACTAAGAAAAATAGTCCCACATTTACTACACCACCAACTGAGTATTTCAATATAATACTTTGTATGAGTTGAGGTGTACACATGGGGTGTGGTGGGCCACATGGGTGCCATGTGGAGGTATTTTATTAAGAGAAAAAATGATTAAATCCACAATGAAAGCATTTATGCTTTTTGTCATGCTCTTGGAATTATTTCTATAGGAGCGACTCGGACTCGAGCTGAATGGCGCAAAGTGGCGCTTTGTTGGCGCACCTTGCACTTAGCATTGGCGCATGATTTGATGAGCTCATGCGCTCGGTTATGCGTTGCCGTATGCGCCGCTGCATGCGCTGTTGCATGAGCAGTTGCTTATGTCGTCGCTGCTATCGGATATATTTGAACAGTTATGGAAAGATATGGTCAGTTATTCAGATCCGTTTTTTGTGGGATTTGAATTAATTCATGCCTATCTTTGTGGGATTTGCAGTTATTTTGTTCCCATCTTTCCGCAACTAATGGGCGGCCTGGCTCCTCTATAAATACTCTCTTCGTGCCTCCATTGAGGACTTACATCGAAATAGAGGAAACGAAAAGAGTTGCTGCCGCCGTCATTAAAGTCCAGGAAGTTCGTGTGAGTCCAAGCAGGAGGTGACAACAAACGTTCCAGAAATTCTTCGTGAACTTGCTGGTTCCTGGAAGCAGATCGTGTGAGACGAATCTTGCTTTGAGCAATGGTGATCTCCATCACCCCAGCAAGCAGTGTTCTTCTTCTTCTTCTTCTGCGTGTTGTAACTCTGTTCTGTATGTCTGCAACTGCGATTATAAGGAAGAACGAGAAGTTCATTTTTCTGATTCTTTTGTTATCTTGTTTGCAGGTTGTAATCAGAATCATTATATAGTTGTTTGTTGGATCGAGACAAATCAGTGAGAAAACTTTTGTGTGAACTCCTGATCTCCACTTCAACTTCTGGTTATACCATACTTGATTAAGTCCCGAGACTAACACACATGTATATAAATAGCTCAAGAATTAAGTTATATAGCCTTTCCTAATTCCGAGACAATTCAGACTATTAGATTTGATCAAACGGTTGAAAAACAAATCTAATTTTTGCTCAGCCCATGTGCCGGATATACCTGCAATATATAGTGGAAACAAAAAATTCTCCAAATACTTGATGAAAACTTTTAATATTTGACTGTATAGTAAGAAGCAGATTTGTTGTCCTACTATTTCTGTTCTATATTCTGTTTCCATTCTATTACATTGAATTTTTATTTTATTTTATATCGACTGAAATTCACATGTAATAGGATAGAGATAGAATATGAGACAAAAATAATGGGACTATCAGATCTGATCTGGTATAGTACATGGTTTAAATTCTTAAATTTTTTTTGAGTGTTGTGATTGTTCGCCCAACATGAAAGATGTGATCCTGGAGCAATCATTTACTTAGTAGTTGAGTGTTCATTAACCCTTTTTTTTCCTCCATATTTTCATTTATTTATAACAAGAGAAATTTATCTTATTTTTAAAGTCACATCCAAATTTGTTTATACTAGTGTTTTTTTTTTTTTTTTTTTTTATTTACAAGTTTGTCATCGAAATTTTTTATTCGTAGCTAGCTAAATATTTTTTAGGACTGTCAATACAATAGGAAAGACTGTCAAATTTTTTGACAGTTCGGTTTCTCTAAAACTGTCAAAAAATTTGACAGTCCTAGAAAACGAGCAGCAGAAGCAGCAGAGCGACGTCAAGAGCGGCGATCGCGCGGATCTCGTGTGCGTCCGCAGCCGCGAGACCCCCTCCATCCTGTCGTCTTCCTTCTCCTCCCGAAGTAGTAAAAAGTTAATAAACTATTATTTGTTTTTATCAAGTAAGTATAAAATACATATAATATACGTGTATATATATACTATAACTAATGTCAAAGGAGACTACTATTTCATAATATGAATATGAAGATTGTAAGGAAAAAACAGCACATCAATAGAAATAATGATCCAAATTCATCTGAATTGAAGGAGAAAATAAAAATAACCTCGAAAGGTTTGACATTGGTGGTGTAGAGACGCTTTGACTTGGCGTTTAGGGGGTGCCATTCAATTAAAGGTTGACCATCTAAATCTTCAACTCCAATTTTGCGCTGACTTTTTATAAAAAGAAAAAGTCAAAATGGAACTTTGTGGTTGGAGTACGTAATCGTTGGTCTGTATCAAATTTCAAAGTCTTCACTTTGTACAGCCTAGAAATCCATCGCTCACTGTCTGGAAATGTAGTATGTATACAAGTAAGCGTGAATATAGTTAATTATCTATACACAATATTCTTTATTAATTTAAAATTCACTGTTTCAGTAATAGTATAAATTAACTTTTAGTTTTCCTACAAGCCTACTAATTAATGCTTATGATTACATATCTACACAAAGAAAATGACTTATGCAAAATTATAAAAATAAGTAAAATAGAACACTTGCGACAGGCTTCATCACTGATGCGTTAAAAGCATGCTTCATCACTAAGGTGGTGTTAAAAATTAATAGAACAGTTGCGACGTACTTCAAAGCTGAAGTACATATGTACTTATAAAACTTTGTTTACCTTTTTTTGTAAAAAACTGTTTTTATCAATTCCTACTTGTTTTTTGATCGTTTGAACATAGTCATTATTTGAACAGAAAATTATCTAGCCGATAATAAATTTCAAAAAATTTCACATAGAAGAAAAATATTTGTTACAATTGCATGAAAGATAATTTTTTTTGACAAAATTATAAGAAAATGGAGCTGGCGCCAACACCCTTGACGTCAAAAAAAAAGTAATAATTTAAGTCTGGCATCAAGGGAGATGACTCCAAACAAAAAAATTAAAATAAAAAAGAGCCTGGCGCCAACACCCTTGGCTCCAAAAAAAAAAAAAAAAACCCGACGCCAAACGTTAAAAAAAGAATTAAATTTTTTTCTTTCTTATATTCCGTCAATTTTGAAATACTTACGAAATAAATTATTTTTTTCCAAACTTTCTCATTTATTTTCAAATAGTTTCGGTTTAAAAATCAATTTAAAAAAATTCTATCTTATTTTCTTAAAATACTTACAGAAGCAAAAAAAAAAAAAAAAAATCTGTTGTTGAGCATTGAATTAAATTTTTTGATATTAAAATTTATTATATACATATATTTATATTTTAATTACGATTTGTTATATGTTTGACTATATTTTTATTATTATACTTTGTTATGGATATATGTCTACTATTTCTACTATTATAATGAGACTTTAAAACGATTCAAAAGGGAGCCGTCTAACCCGTAAGTAAATACTCAACCAATTAATAATTAAGATTTTCTAAAAAAATTTAACTATCCGTATTTTCTTTACGTAGAAATATCATAAAATCTTTATAATTATCTAAATATATAAACAAATGTATATAAAGATATATATAACAAATCTAAATAAAAATATATTCAATATTCAAAATATATTTAAACTAATGTTTATATCTAAACATATATCCACAGTTTTACAAACAATATAACAAATTTAAATTTAAATATATTCAAATCAAATTTAAATATTTTAATATAATTTAAATTTTTATTAAATTTTTCAATAATATCAATAAATCTTATAAATCTAATTTTTCAATATATTCAATGTTAGCCCGCAAGCGTATCTTTATCCCTACATGGGATACGCCATGCAAAATTCGAGAGCATATTTTCAGCCGCCAATGCAGGCCCATCGTCCAACGTACGCGCAATATCTTACAGTCCACGCAGAAGATCTTACGCTTCCTCACTGCCTTACAACTTCCATCTTCTGTCTCCACCGCACACAAGACAACCCGTTAACAATACAGATTTCAGTGTTTGAAAGGCACCATGTGACTTCAGTTGATCAGCTGACATTTTTTTTTTTTTACAAAAGTTACACCCCACATCTCGTTTTTCAGTTTCTATTGATCAAACTCATGTTGTTTACCCACCATGAGTTTGAAAGGGGGTGTTAACATTAATTAGATAATTAGATTTATGTTAAGATTAATTATATTATATTTATGATTAGATACTAATTAGATTTAGGATTAGATTTTTTCTTCTCTAAAGATACATATTTTTCCTCCTATTTTTATACGGATATAAATTCGTTTTTCAACAATATATATATATATTCATAGTTGTAATGTTCTTTTATATCATCTAATAAAAAATTAATATTGTTGATTTGTTAAAGTTACCAAAAATTTATAACATTCCGCTACCAAGTTAGAAAAGAAACTTCAAGATACTGATTATGGGAACCAAATGTGGACCGAAAGAGAACATAAAAAAGAACCCTAAAGGTTTGACATTGGTGGTCTAAGACACTTTGACGTGAAGATAAATAAGCAAAGACTTAGCGTTTAGGGGGTGCCATTAAAGGTTGACCCATCTAAATCTTCCACTCCAAATTTGCGCCGACTTTCATAAAACCAAATGTCAAAATGGAAATTTGTTGTTGGAGTAACCGTTGTATCAAATTTCAATGTCTGGATATGTAACTATGAATACTAATTAAGCGTGAATATGGTTATTTATATACAATATTCTTTATTAACTTAAAGTTCACTGTTTCAGTAATAGTATAAATTAACTTTTAGTTTTCCTACAAGTACTCTACTAATGCATGGCATTGGAATTATGATTACATATCTATACAAAGAAAATGACTCGTACAAAATTAAAAAAAAAAAAGTGAAATAGAACAGTTGCGACAGGCTTCATCACCGTGGTGGTGTTCAAAAATAATAGAACAGTTGCGAGTTACGAGTTGCGACATGCTTCCTCGCTGAATTACATATTTACATATAAAACTTTGTTTGCCCTTTTTTTTTTTTTTTTTAAACCGTTTTTTACAAATTCCTACTTGTTTTTTGATCCAACATAGTCATTATTATTTAAACATAAAAATACAAACTTTGAATAAAATAGAGATAAAATGGTATCCCAAAATTAGGGATGGAGATACATATATATGATCATAGACTATGACGATGTATGCGCTTTGCACACAGCTTATCATAGTCTATAACGAATTCTATAATTTTTTTTCTCTTCAGTAGTTTTCTATTATTTAAATTAACGACGTAACAAAATAGACAAAAAATAATATTTTCCTTTCACCAAGAAGTTTAATAAAGATTTTAGAAAATTTTGCCAACATGAATTGATATATGGTTAATATTTTATAGGCTGAGAGTTGGATTGCGCATAGTTAGAAATAATTTGCAACCTTGGGCATAGGAAGATATCTAAGGGTCTGCTTGGTAACGATGTTTCATCAATTTTGAAATATTTTAAACCGACAGTTTATAAAAACTCATATTTGATAATTTTTATGATGTACTGGTTTTGATCGGCTCAAAACCTTCAAAAACCGGTCTAATGTAATTTTGGACGACTTTATAAACATCTAAAATCGGTAGATTTTGAACGATTTGACTACTTAATTTTATTTATTCTTGTAAATTTTTTTTCCAAAAATACTCGTTATCAAGTATGAGTTAGATTAATTTAAAAATTGCTACTTAAAATAACTCAAAATTGAATTTTCACTGATACTCTACAAATATTTCATAACCGTTGCTTCCAAAATTGTCAAGGAGACTGCTAAAAATTTTGGGTGTCTGGCTGGCTCATGGCTGTTGCCAAGCTGAAGGGACACGGATACACAACCGACCCACATGCAGACCTGATGGCAACTAATGTTGACTGCCTCATGACATGACATCCACGCAAACACACACACTAGAAAATTCTCACTCCATAAATTACCACATGCCTTAAAGAATGAATGAAGGAGCAACCAACCTAAAATGTGTGAAAGTTCAACAAAGCTGGGAGTCCACCCTGACCAATTACGAAGAGTGACTTAGTTCTTTGTGGGCCCAGTCCACAAGGTTACAACATGAGCTCTAGATTAGTAAGAGGAGATTATAGTTGACATTTTATTTGGTCTCAAATGGTCACAATAATTTAAGGAGTTGAAGAATAGGCATATATTTGAGCCATTTTTTTTAATAAAAAACCATTATATATGAAAACAATATATGTTTGTAGGACTATACTATGACTACAACCAAATGACTACAACTCTCTGGGAAATGTCATGTGGCGGCTGTCTATTGGAGAATGGGAGAGAGGTGAAATTCGATGACTGTCCGAATAGTCGTCACGTGACAGAAAAAGGAACATGGGGTCGGATGTCGCCCATATAACGGAGAAGGGAGAGAAAGAGGGAGGGTTGTAAGCATTCGGTAGTAAACTTAGCATTATTGATGTTTGTAAGAGGAAAGAGAGCGTCAGATTGCGTCTCTCCGTGACGAGTTGCTGCGAAGGATGGAGGATCATCCCCTGTCCCAGCCGCAGGTGGACGATGCGACGCTCATCGCACGATTTGATATGCTCGAGCGCAGCATCATGGAGCTCCAGGATATGACAGCTGATCTTAGAGCGTCGACAGAGCGCAGCGTGACGGAGCTGCAGGCATCACAACTGTCCATGGGCGAGAGGCTGACGATGATGCAGGATTCAATGGTTCATAGCAGTACGAGGCTGTTATCTACCATGGATTCATACAACCAGCGACTAGCAGAGTGTAAACCCCCAGATTTTTCAAGAATTTAAAAATAAATTTTCGGAATTTTTCTGGAATTTTTGAACTAATTAAAATCGAGGTATTATGGTTTTAAATAATTTTAAATATTTTTATTAAATATTAAAATATTATAAAAATAATATTTTTGGGTGTAAAATAAAATATTAGACATAGGGTAATTTTTCTGGAATTTATTGGACCACAGAACCATTTTTAAAGATCTAAAAACTAAGTTATTTATTAAACCAAAATAAATCAACCTGAACCGGATTAAACCAACCGGTTTAAACCCTGAACCGAATCCTGAACCAACCCGAACCGGACCCAATCTTTATTTGGTCGGATCCGGACCCGTTAGCCGAACCGACCCTCTGACCCGACCCGAACCCGTTACCTATCGGATCGGGTCAGATCCGATTCTAAATTCCGACCCGACCCGACCCGCCTACCCGCCAGCTACAGTGAATCCCTAACTGAACGAATCCCGACCGCCGCGCCCGATCGTCTTCTCCGGCCGTTTCCGCAGCCGTGACCCTCCAGCTTCCCAGCGACCGTTCCCCGCCGATCAGCCTCCTCCATCTCCTCCTCTCCCCGCCAACGGCCGCCGGATCCACTCCCGTCCGCCTCCTATAAAACCCCCAAACACTCCCTTCACCCTCAGCCACTGCCCGAGCCTCCCCGCCTTCACCTCGCCACTCCCCGCTGCACTTGGACCACTGCGAGCAGCCGCGCCTCTCCGCCCCGAGCCTCGACAACTGGCCATCCCTCTCCGCCCCGAGCCTCGACAGCTGGCCATCCCTCTCCGCCCCGAGCCTCGACGACCCCGCAGCTGGCCACCCGAGCTCCATTGCCTCCGACTCCAGCGTCTCCGGCCACCTTCTTCCTCTGTCGACCCGTAGCAGCCCCGGCCGCCACCAGCGCCGCCTCCGCAGAGTTTCCGTCGATGACTCCAGCGCCGCCGAGCCTCCATGACGAAGACCAGAAGCAGCAGCGGCCCGCCGTGCCCTAGACGCCACCTTGCCGCGTCGCGCCGCCTCGCGGAATCACGTGTTTTCTGTCTTCTTCGGAGCCCTGTTCAGGTGACTGTTTCTCTCTCCTTGCTGTCCCGTTTTTCGTTCCGTCTACTGTGACGGGTAGACTGCGTGACCCTCTCGATACCCGTGCCATTAGCTCGGGGTGTCGCGTCCTGTGGCGATCGCAAACTGCGACCCAAAATCAGAAAAATAGATACCCTTTTTTTTCCCGGAACTGGGTGCGCCCCGCTAAACGGGACAACTTGGTCGTGTGCGAACATCACCGAAAGGTGCGTGCCGTTAATACGGACGTGTGGGATTTCCCGAAAGTTGATTTGGATGTGCGTGCACACCGGAATCAACGCGTATCCGTCGACAACACCCCGTATCGGCCATGTTCTGGAACTCGTTGTAACTTTGTGTACGCACGTCGTAACGAAACAAAACTTGCGCCATCGGACTCGTAGCAATACGCTGGTCCTGTGACCCAAGTTTGGTTCGATTCTGAGAACGTTGACAAAATCGCGTATCGTGGGCCATACGGCTCCACTTGACGGATATTTTTGTGATCGGCTCATCGGAATCCAGTTCTGGACATTCCGTTGAGTTCGTATCGTTGTTCTGGACTTGTAGACACTATGCTTAACGAATTTGGAGAATATTGTCTCGGACACGTTTTTCGGTGCGAAGCGGACCACATGTGGACCCCGCTTTGACCAGAAACTGTCATTTTTGCCCCTGTGTCCAAATTGGACTCAAGGACGGGCAATTCTAGCTATTTGATATCTTTTGAACCTGATGGTAACGTTCATTTCAGCATTCGGAGGAGTATCTGCAGATCCCGCTGATACCAGAGCAGCAATTGGAGCCAGAACCCCAAGCATGTGTACCTTGCCAAACTTGCAGTATCTGCTTCATATTGTTATCTTGATTTATTTATATGATGTACATGCTTAACCTAGGACCGTGTGATATTACTTAACGTCCGAATAATATTCGGGTGTCAACACCGTACGCGGCGTTGTGTAACGTCACCTAGAGATGGATATCGAGACCCTATACATTCTCGTGCTTGCATCATCAAGTACGTCATACCCAGGACACCTGACACTATTCATGAGATAGAATCTTCCTGAGATATTCATGGTGATTCTGTATAGGTTACATGATTCATGACATAGATATTGCATGTGCTTAGCTATCATTATGACTTGCTGCATTAGATATGATCTTGCGTGACATGGACATGAGACATCGTGGACATGAGACGTGTGATTACATTGGGTGTGGAGAGACACACATGCTACAGGCTAATTTTATATATAAATTTATTATTGTGCCATAGGCCCACTACATAGTAAATTACATAGTATATCTGCTACAGGCTCCCCGACACAGAGCTTGTGGTAGTCTCAGCCTAAGTCTAGTGATGCTCTCACTTGCATTTCACATAGATGGTTACATAGTTTACCCTATTGTTTCATTTACTATTGCACTGCATTTATTATGGCTTGAGTTATTCTTGTACCTTGCTATGTCCCCTGAGAACCTGGATCCGGATTATGTCCCCAGGAATAGCAGACGAGATCTATCCCGAGGTATACGGGACAGGAGCATTAGCAGGAGCAGAAGCAGGAACAAGAGCAGTCATTGGAGCAGTACCAGAACTCGAGAACGAGGTGATCGCCGAGGATTTCTCCTGAGTATATGCTTTATCCATACTCAGTATTTGCTGTTGTTATATTTATTCTTGTATCTTGACTATTGTATCAAACTTATTATCGGGTTGTTCCCCGAGTTATGTTTTATTGAGATTTGATATTGCTTTATACTCTGATATTGTTGTATTCATTTCTGTGGATGAGATTATAGTATATTAGACCTTATTGTTGTTTTACAGCTTAAGTACATCATGATGGGTCCATTAAATTGGGTTTGCCCATCGGTGTGTGCTGCTGGCCATTATCACGTGTCTAGTTCCTCGATATTTTGGGACTGGAGCGTGACACAGAGTTGGAGCAGATTTGTCCTCCTGGTGTGCCTACATCGACACAGACTCCACCGACGTCATTGCCTTCTCCATCGACATCGGTGTCGATTTTACGGGAGCAGTATGATCTGTTCTTATCCCTCATGCGCACCGGTGGTCATCCTCCTGCAGATCCGCAGTAGTCCTAGTTAGGACCGTTTATTGATTGTTTGTGTTTTAGACCTATGATATTTGGTCATTTATGAATATTTTTTATTTTTGAGGCATTCATACATTATTTCTTGTATTCTTTAGGACGAGGCTTTCAGACTCAGTTGTGTGAATATTTGCTGTATTCTTTACGACGATATTTTTTCCTGATTCGGTTTGTAATCTCAATGTTTTGTTTTCTTCAAATTTTATTATATTATTCATATTAAATATATGTTAATTTATCGGTGTTGAGTGCTCAACCGAAGGGGGTCAGCGAACCCAGCAAATTCAACGGAGGGTTGCTCCGGGTCAATTTGTACAAATTGTGAATTAATAAACTGCAGGAAGAATGGTTTGGAAACAATTCAATATTCCTTTTTTTTCAGTATCTTTAGCGACGTTTTGCGATGTTTAACGACATTTACTCACGTCGCTATATACGTCGCTGAATACGTCGCTATATACGTCGCTATACCCGTCGCTAAAAAAGTCGATGTCCGTCGCAAATTGCTGACATGGCAGTATTGCTAGGTCAAAATAACGTCATTAAATGAGTCGCACAACGCCGCTAATTTAGCGACATATAGCGACAAAAATACACGTCGCTAATTTAGCAACGTTGCGTCGCTAAAAGTCGTTAATATAGTGACGCATTTACGTCGCTAGAAAACGTCGGAATAGCGACGTTTGGCGATATTTTTTCTATCAGCGACTAGTTTAAAGACGACTTCAACAAAACGTCGCTAATCACGTCGCTAAAACTATTTAGCGACATTTTTTGGCTATTTAGCAACGTTTTTTTACGTCGCTAATTTGACTTATTCTGGTAGTGTGGGAAATGCCATGTGGCGGCCGTCCATTGGAGAATGGAAAAAGTTAAAATCCGATGGTTGTCCGGATGGTCGCCATGTGGCAGAAGAAAGAAGAGGTGGGACGGATGTGGTCCATATAGTGGGAGAGAGAGAGAGAGAGAGAGGGGGAGGGGGATGGTTGTAAGCATTTGATAGTAAACTTAGCATTAGTGATGTTTGTAAGAGGAAAGAGAGCCCAAGACAAGCGGCTTTATAACATTAAAATACTCATAAGCCCCCCGCGTGGACTTGTTCATTCAGTTGAATGATCCCTCCATTAAATCTCCTCCCTCTTTATATAAACGCCATGTTCAGCTCAGAAAATCTTAAAGCCCTCCCTCCCTCTCTCAATATTACTTGTTCCTTCTTCTTCTTCTTGTTCAAAGTGAAGCAAACACCTTTAAAAAAAAGTAATCAAGCTGCAGTAAGTAGGTAGCAATGGAAGGAATCGAAGTGCCATCCTTGTTCCTCTGCCCCATCTCCCTCCAGATGATGAGAGACCCGGTGACCCTCTCGACCGGCATCACCTACGACCGCGACAGCATCGAG
This sequence comes from Iris macrosiphon, assembly GCA_036927795.1. Taxonomy (NCBI): domain Eukaryota; kingdom Viridiplantae; phylum Streptophyta; class Magnoliopsida; order Asparagales; family Iridaceae; genus Iris; species Iris macrosiphon. The sequence continues at coordinate 181,006,598 of JAYESA010000001.1, forward strand.
CGCTGGCTCTTCACGGACGACCACGACACCTGCCCGATGACCAAGACGTCGCTCACGGACACCGACCGCGAGCTCATCGTCCCCAACCACACCCTCCGCAGGCTCATCCAGGCCTGGTGCGTCACCAACGCCTCGGAGCGCTTCCCCACCCCCCGCCCCCCCGTCGACCGCTCCCACGTCGCCAACCTCCTCGACCAAGCAAACTCCCATCCCCACTCCCTCCTCCCTTCCCTCCGGAAGCTCAGGTCGATCGTCGCCGACAGCGTCAGGAACAGGCGCTGCGTCGAGTCCACACCGGGAGCCGTCGACTTCCTTGCATCCTTAATAGAAAACGTCAACACTCCTGACAAGGAGGAAGTGGTGGACGAAGCACTCAACATCCTCCACTCCCTTCAGATATCGGAACAAGGCCTTCTCGACCTCGCCGATCGCGACTTCTCCGAGACGCTGACCACCGTGCTGCAGCACTCGAGCTACCAATCCCGCGCCTACGCGGCCCTCATGCTCAAGTCCCTGCTGGCGGTGATCCCCTCGGCGCAGATCGTTGGATTGAGGGAAGAACTCTTTGTCGAGATGGTGAGGGTGCTCAAGGACAGGATTTCGTACCAGGCGACCAAGGCCGCGCTGAGCGTCCTGAGCATCGCCAGCCCGTGGGGGAGGAACAGGGCCAAGGCGCTCGAAGCCGGAGCGGTGCCGCTCCTGGTCGAGCTGCTGCTCGACGAGACCGAGAAGAAAGCCTGCGAGATGATGCTGGTGTTGCTGTCCCGGCTGAGCGAATGCGCCCAGGGGAGGGCGGAGATCGTGGGCCACGCGGCCGGGATCGCCGTGCTGTCCAGGAAGATGGTCAGGGTGTCCATCCTCTCCACGGAGAGGGCGGTCAGGATAGTGCACTCGATAGCCAAGTTCTCGCCGACGAGCAAGGTGCTCAAGGAGATGGTGGAGCTGGGGGTGGTGTCCAAGCTGTGCTTGCTGCTGCAGGTGGACTGCGGGAAGAGCACCAAGGAGAAGGTCAAGGAGATACTTAGGTTGCATTCTAGGGCTTGGAGGAACTCTCCATGCATATCTCCTCAATTGCACTCTTCTTATCCAGCTTAATGTATACTAATGTTCATTCATTGTCAATTTTCATCAAACAATTTATCAAATTCCATCTTCATCTTCATTTTCTTTACTATATATACACACACACACACTTTATTATGCTAGTTTGGAGACTGATGTAAGACTATATCCATTTTGGGAGACGCTCTAATTTGGAAAGTTAATTGACAATTTATATTGTCTATAGGACTCAGAGTGATTATAATTGAACAACATCACTCTTAGGAACAATCACTAAAAGGTAAAATTCAATCAATATTTGGATACATTACTTTTTAAATACTAGTGATTATTTCTCATGAAATCATACACTTTTGATAGCTATGAAGTACTTACCAACTTACTTCTCCATTGTTACACCGTTGTTATATCTATATAGCGACGGAACAACCACGCATTGGTGCATCACTATTCCTTCATACTTTGGTAGTGGCATAAATAGTCCAGAGAGAATCAATTTAGGAGAACCTATGTAAACTTTTGTCATCAATAACTTTATTACTTTTGAGCTTATTTTCCATAATCTAATTTGTAGATTCAAGGTTTATGAAAAATGCTAAACTGACTGCGGATTTTGACCGCAGATTGGCCCGCCGAGCCACACGGACCCTCGGCCAGTGGAAGGTCGTCACGTGGCCCCGCGGACAAAATCCGCTGTCCAAATAAAAGGATCCAAGGTTTATATATAATTGAACAATTTAGTCATAATCTATTTAATTAACATGTCAGAGATCTATGAAAATATTATTGTTTGTCAAGCTTCAAAATAAAATAAAATTATATATATATATATATATATATATATATATATATATATATATATATATATATATATATATATATATATAACACTCAACGCTTAATAGTCACAAAACCTCCTACTCCATCGAAAACTTCTGAATGTCAAAATTGGGGAAGCCAAGTTCTGATTGACAACATAACTTGATTTGTTTAACTGCTCAACATCAGATAACTATGTCTATGTGAGCTGTATAGCCTGTATTTGATTCATGCATGTCGTGTTAGATCCCATGCATATTCTTGAGTATCTCACTTGTGCACATCAGTCGAGTATTGAAAAACTAGTCATCATTGGTACTGATTATTGACATGCATGTACCTAGTCATGGGAAACCAGTTGTACAAGAAATGGAGATTAAACTTTGAGAATCATGCATGTAATGGCCACCACAGTCAATGGCAAGTACTTGGATCTTAATTTTCTTGTGGATTGGTTAGTTGTTCATAAAATTAAGAGTTATGCGAGATGCATGGATGCCCATGTGCAGAGTCTTGACATTTTTGTGTTGGAGGATACTGACAACTTGCAGCAATTCCAATCAGTCTTCACTACAGTAGCAAACCTAGGAATTTAATAATTTCTTGTCTCCAAGCTTTTCAAAGTTTCAACTATGAATTAATGTGTGTCATTTTAGAAATCAGGGTATAGGTTAGGTTGGACTGTAGGTGTTCAGATCAAATGTGTCATTATAAAAACATGAATCCCACAAAAGTCCAAGCTTAAAGCCACAACAATATTACAAAACATAGAAAAAGTTAGAATTACATATATTGATGTTTTTTTTTTAATTTTATCAGTGCATGTGATCTGATTATGCATTTGTCATTAGTGCATAGTGTTAAGATTGTCTTAATTCTTGTTTGGTTAACCTTCGCTTAAATGTGTGTACTTTTTCTAAGAACTTTGTGGAGTACTTCGCTTAAATGTGTATGCGTTTGTCATCAGTGTATAGTGTTAATTGTATATGGTACAATTAATTTTTTTCTGAAAATTTTGTCGGATATCTTGCCATAATCTCAAAGCTAATTCTGATACTAAATTTGTTAGGACACAACGAAAATAAATCTAAGAAATCAGAAAACACCATAGAGAAAATTCATAACTGTAAAGATAATAATTTACGTGGTTCGGCCAAGATGACTACATCCACGGACGAGTGGCGATTCAGTTCCACTATGAAGAAGAAAAAGAATTACAATAGCTATCTCATCTCTTCTTGACGAGGGTGATTCAGTTCCGTACTCTCGAGAACTCTCTACCTCAAAGATAAAGAAGAAGAAAAAAAGTTTCTCTCAAACTCTTGTGTTGAATTTATTCAACAATTTTCATTCAACACAATTGAGATGTCTCAAGGAGAACCTTTAGGTCTTTTTATAATATAGCAAATCATGTCCATATATGAAAATCCAATCTTATGTAGGCGTACCATATATTGAAAATTCATATATGAAAATCCAATATATGAAAACTTCAATATATGAAAAATCAACACTTTTCATCCGTTGTAAAAATTTATGTATGTTGCAATATTTATATGTTACACAAATTCTGATATTTGTTTTACTATAAATGGTGCTATTAGTGTAACAAAAACTGTAATAAATGTCTCAATTTCTGCATCTTTAGTTGCTGCTAAATTAACTGCATTGCTAATTAATTAAAATAATAATGCTACAAACCATTTTCATTTACAGACAACCAAATTATCCTTTAGTGTAGTTTTATGTGTAACATGTGATGTATTAATAGCTGTGTTTTGAACTGTAGACCTTTACATCTGATCTAGTGCGGATCTTACTCCCCTCTCTAATTTTTAAAAACTAGCATTTTTTTTCCACACAAATGCCTTGAATCAAGAAGGAAAAAACGGCCAAGAGATATTCCACATTGAAATACCTTTAGGACTACACAAACATTATAGTATTGCTGTAATACACAAAATGATGTTGTGATCCTAACATTGGTGTGTCATCTCTGATCAAAATTAGGATTTTTTTAGACTTTGGATCTTGAAAAACTTGTAAAATTTACATTTGAGTCTTCATATATATTATAGTATTGACTTGACAATGGAAGATTTTACACAAAAAGAATAAAATTATAGTAAATATGGACTTCTGCCATGAGGCAGATACCAAGATTATTATAATAACATAACCTAATCAGTTGAGTCAACCGTTGGTATAAGATTTAAATACTAATTAGATCGATTATGGAGGTCAAATTGTAAATTTTATAATTTATTAGAGACTCAAAGTCTAAAAATTTCTTAAATTTCTTAAAATTATTACATTATACTCTTAATTTTAGTGCACTTGAAGCTACAATTCAATAAATTACTTAGAAAAATGCTTTTAGTGATTCCGATGTGGATAATGGGCATCACAAAAAAGTAAAAAAATTACAGGGATATAGATCAAGGGTCAATATGTTGACCAGTTCAGTGGTCAGACACGCTGCATGGAGAATGAAAATTAATGGGCCGACTCTTCAACCTGAAAAAAGAAGGCATCAACGATCGCATGCATGCATGCATGCATGCTTAACCATATAAAACACGTTGATGACGTATGTCCCATCGGACTATACGCGGGAAAAGGACAAGATTATTTCGGCGCATACGTGTCCATTTTTTATTGGCTGCCTGTAATCAGCTGAGTTAAAAACAAAGAAGCGGATGCCCCGATATTTTTGAAGAATGGAACGCGGAAAAGAGAAATTTGGTAAAGAGATAAAATACTAAAAAAATATCCGATTGTATATATATATATATATATATATATATATATATATATATATATATATATATATATATATATATATATATATATATATATATATATTAGTTTCGAAATCAAATCAAAGAAGAAGATGTAGTCACAAAGTAGAGGCTCACACAAGAGTTCGTCTTTACAAACTTCAGAAGAGAAATTGGTGTCCTGAGATTCACACAAGAGTTCTTATACAGTGACACACAACCCCACAGAAGCACTAAACAAGGAACATGTTACAAACTGACAACCCAAAGAAAATGCAAATACAATAAGAATCAGAAAATCATTCTTCTCTTTACGTTCGCAGACGCTACACCTAGAAGAACGGGAACAAGAACATAAATACAAAGAAGAAAACTCTTGCTGGGGTGATCAAAATCATCAGAACTCAAGGCAAGATTCGCGCTATACAATGATCGGCCCCCAGGATCTAGCAAGTTCACACGGGAACTTCTAGAACGCTCTTGGTCACCTTCGGATCACTCGAAAGATTTTTTTGGAAGGATGCTAACTGTTGTCGCAGGTCCTGTTGGTGCTCTCGGTTTTTCTTCCTCTCTCTCAATTTTTCAACAATCTAAATGAAAGAGGAGAGCCTCTATTTAAAGAGGATTGCAGCTTCCATGCGGCCTGAGAAAAAAATTAGGCCTCAGGTAATGTTTCATAGGAGATCCCAATTCAAGCTGCACTTTGTTCAATGTAATTTTAGTGTTTAATTACGTTGGGTATTTTCGGTATTTTTTTGGGAAACGTAATACAATTGCTAAAAAAAAAAGTTTTTTCAATGTCCACGAATTTTAAAAATAATTAATTATCAAAATTATTTTTAATTTATAAAAAAAAGGACTATAAATTTTATTTTAAAAATTATAGTAAATTAAGAATAGTTTTGATTTTCATCTTGAAAATTCACAAATATTATAAAAGTCTCCTTAACAATTACAATTCTCTAAAAAAAAAAAAAATTTCACTAATAACTAACAGAGAAAATATCACTTAGAATCAGATAATGAACAACCCACAAATACGTAAGTGTTATGATCAAATCGATATAATTAGCATGCATCGGTAAAAGGTCAATTTGCAAAATTTCCGCAGATAAGATATTAAGAAGCCATGTAATTAAGCACAAATACGTGTAGAAATAAAATATTAATCACCTATACGCATGTCCAATATCTGACGCGAGAAGCAGCATCAAAACGGAAGACTTTCCAAGTAGAATTACAAGTGAGTTCTACTATGCATGCACTCATGTCAGTAGTAGTTTGGTTTCCAAACTGTCTTTACTATGCATGCACTCATGTTGCCAATAATAACGATAGTTTAGGAATCAAACTGTCACTACTATTGATGTTTTCAGTATATCCTTTGTAAAAAAAAAAAAAAAATCAGTCAAAGGGACATGAGTGCATGCACTGACTCATTCAACAACAAGAAAAACATAAAAATAAAATTAAAAAACAAATATGCATTCAAAATGTCATTAGTATTGACGACATGGATGCATTCACTTATGTTGCCAATAGTAATGACGACACATTACTTTTTTAAAAAATTTCTTAAACATATTATTTTTTTAATAATTTAATTATATTAAATTATCCTATACGAAAAATTTTGTTATCCAAATTCGTTACCATCACTCATGACATGACGATGACGTGATTCTGACATAACAATGATATTAGTGTTACATATAATATATATATTTTTAATTTCTCATTTTTTTGATATTCTAATTTGATTTAAATTCTATCATAAAATTTCTCATTCGTGATCGATTATCCAACACTAAAATATAATGTCGATGCGGAATAGACATGGTATCGATTTTGGTGTTACAGATAACATATTTTTTTTTTCTTCAAAATTTTTAGTTGTAAAATTCTAATTTTATTTTTTGAATTCAATCATGAAATTTATTATTTGTGATCAAGATTTCTTTTAATACTAAAATCAATGCTATCTCATCATCTTGAAGATTTGAGGGACTTGTGGGGGAAAAAAAAAATCCTATTATTATTATTATTATTATTATGGATGAGATAGTGACAAGAATATTTCCCGTGGTTCTCTTCTTCCACTCATCATCTTCTGTTACATTATTGCGCATTATAATTAATCAAAATAATGTGGAAGTTAGACTAGGAATATGAAGGTGTGATAGCCGTAGACCGTCTTTATTACTTGGCTTTGTCAAAGTCTTATTTTCTTGATCGAGCTCATTTTCTTTGATCAAAATGACGGTGTTCTTACTTTGACCCGTCAAAAAATGAATATTATCCCTTCCCTTCCCTTCCCTTCAATTTTATATTAGAAATTTTATATTAGTAATATATACATTATGGGCCTTTCAATTTTGGGAGCTTTGTGTGATTGTACTGTTTGCATATGCTCAGAAATGGCCATACCAGATATAAACTAGTAATATATACTACAGCAACAATTTTTTTGAAAGTATTTAAATATAAAATAATTTTCGTTGTGTGTTTGCAAATGTAAATTTAATAAGAGATTCCAAAATGTTTGGTGTAGCTTTGCTTTTAACAGGTAGTCTTGGGTGCAAGAAGAATTTGGAAGAAATTGCAAGTAAATGGAAGTAATGACGTCCTGTAGCAAAATAGAGTGATGCATCATTAGAGGTGCCACACCATTAAGATATAGAGTAGAAAATGGAATGGCCGTCCATTGGAGATGTCGTCCGAGAATTGTATGGGGACGCTAATGTCGTTCCGAGAATTGTATTTTACTTTATTTTTTTTCTCAATTTTTATGTTATTATTGTTCCTAATATATCAAATATAATAAAGCAACTTAAAATTCACGACAACAAAATCTTTCAGTTTTTCTAATGCATATTTTATTACCCTCTACTAGTATATACGCACGTGTGTTACACGTATTTCATATTACTTAAAAAAAAAATAGTTTATTAAAAGAACAAACGATAATTTCTTAATTTTATTATAAGTGAAAATATAATAGGCAAGAGCATGAAAGTTGGAAGAAATTAAATGACGGGAATAGGAAAGGTTTCTCATCTCTTGGGCTCATGTGCCTACTTTGCATGCATGCTTTATTAACTTTTATTTTATTCTCCAAACTACCTACTTTGCATGCATGCATACCTTTGTTTTATTAACTATCATTCCCCAAGTTGCCTCATGCATGCATACATATATTTAATATGTATTTAATTACTTAAATATCATTATCAACGTTAATACATATTAAAATGTAATGAAGGGTATTTTTGGAACGAAAAAACTTTCACGGTGAAGCCTAGTTTTGGCATTATATAGTAGAATAGATTTTAAAATCAATTAGTGGCACCCTCCCTTTTCTCAATATTTAGGCATTTATTTTTGTTTTCTTTTGTGTGTGTGTGTGTGGGGGGGGGGGGGGTGGGGTGGGGAGGGGGTTATCTATTGAAAATTTTTTGTTATCTTGAATTTTGAGTTATTTTTTTATATTTGATATATTGGATAACAATATCTAAAATATAGTAATAATAATAACACAAATAAATCAGAAAGAAAATAAAAATACAATTCTAATTACGGGATGCCACCTATTTTCCATGCGGATACCATCTCTAATTGCTTATGTGGAGCGTCATCTCTAATTACGTCTCACCTTAGTTTGTTTTGTTTGGGATGGGGTGGCATAATTGAAAAAACGGACGCCGTGGAAGTACATGCCACTTAGCCAAAAAAAGATAATGGAGAGTTGACCGAAATGAGCACTAAATACAAGGAGAAAAGAGCTAACCGAGTAGTTCTAGCTGATTCGTCACCCGTCTAGACTTTCTTATTTTTAGTAGCGAGGGTGGTCGTAGATCAGCTGATGCGAGATCTCGGACAAAGTGTAAACTAAAGAGCTAAGCTTAACAGTTACATCACATCAGAAACTACACTAAAGTTAACCAGTACAATTATTTTCGTACAATGACAGATTCGTGGATAGGGAACTATACTAGCTACATATCAAATTCATGAATTTATGGGAGCACTAGCACAAGCAAAAATGGTAGAAATGTCTACTGTTTGAAAGAGGGTAAAACAATACGAAATCCCAAGAGCTAATCCAAAACCACCTACTCGATTGACAAGCATAGCTTTTATAGCTGTTTTATCTGCCTGAAGTCGTGGGGGGGGGGGGGGGGGGGGGGGGGGGGGGTGTCCACTAATTAAAAAAAATTGGGAGGGACAGGAAGAATACAAATTACTCTATTTGTTATCATATTTGATAAGATTTTCTATTGAATGATTTTGTTATCTTGAATTTTGAATTAATTTTTTATATTTAATATATTAGATAACAATATCTAAAATATAACAACAATAATAAAATAAACAAATCAGAAAAAATACAATTCTAATTAAGGGACGCCACCCATTTTCTATGCGGGTGCTATTTTTAATTGCTCATGTGGAACGTCATCTCTAATTACGTCTCACTCTATTTTGCTACAGGATGTCTAAGAATGTCCTTTCGTCCTTTTAGATATAATTTTTCTAAAATCTTACTCACAAGCTACTTAAGAGTGGATGGACCCATCAATGAACACCTAGATTATTTATTGGTTTTACTAACTTTTTTTTTTTTTTTTTTTTTACTTTGACAAAGTTCATATGGTTAACGTTGTGAATTACTTTTGCGAGGAGTTGCAACTTAATTTGCATTGATTCGAGCACGTGTTTGAGTATAACTCAAAGTGGGTTAGGCATTTTGCCAAGCCAGGAGTAAGCGTCCAAAACTATACTTGATGGATTTGGTCTCATCCCAACATATAGCTTGCTAGTATTGGGTTTGAATCTGCAACAAAGCTTAGGAAAACCACTTTTGAGTTGTTGCACACACATTTTTCTTTTAATCCGCTTTCTATATCAAAACTTGTAACCACTGAATTGTCCAAGCTGAAGCCCAGATTGTCCTACTTCCCTCCATTCTGACTCCCAGGTCCTGCTCTAATCGAAGACTTTCAGAAACAATAGAAGAATTATTATTATTATATGTTGTTTTCTTTATTACAATAGTCTAGTCAAATTAAAGGAGAACCAAGAAAGAAAATAAAAGAGTTGCTCCACGAAGTGATCTCGAAGAGTTGCAAGCTAGCATAAGACTATTCAAGAGTGATTAAATTTCAGAACCATACATAACTAGCTAGTTAAGTAACTCTCAGTAGTTGTTGTAGTCCCATGGCATTGAAGAATTAGGATGTTAGAATTGAACTGAAGGCATTTCTTGGGATGAAAACACAATCTTGAGAGAACGAAAGAGGAAACACATATTACAGTGATGGTGAAGTATTCATGCAGAGTAATTGTATGTCCTCTGTCCAAACGATGGCTTCAACGTTAAAAGATGGAAGAAGAAGAAGAAAAGAATTTGAAATAGATGTCCCAATAGTTTCTAGACACTACAAAGAAAGAAAGGAAGACCATTGTATAATATATGATATGAAATTCTACAGGAGTATATACATAGATTGATACTGATGGGTCTAGAGGCATTTATGAAAAGTCTTCCATCTGCCACCCAAGCTCCAGATTTACACAAATAGACACAAGTTGGATGCGAAGCCATCAATCATTAAGCAGTCGAGACTTAGTTTGGGGTGTGCCCACAGAATTTTGAACACTCACCTTGCATGTGGTGAAGAATCATTTGGTCAATGAACGAAAAGATACAAATAGTAAAGAAAAATACACAATAAGGGAATAAAAATAATTTTCACTTGCTGGAAAAGAATTAGGTCAATGAACAAAATGATACGCAGGTAAAAGTATCAAGCCTTTGACAGCTATAGCTAGCCCAAATCTCACGAGTGTCTCAGGGAATTAAGCGGAATGGACTTTCACAAAGAGCCCAAGTGGCTCAAGATTAAACTAAGGTAATTGGTGTTGCGCTACGCCATGGCAAATAAAGACTAAAACCTTTATACACCAAAAATATCAAGATATTGCAACTGGGAATATTAGCTTTTGCCCAGGCCAAAAGATACACAATATCTAATGCAAGTACCAAGAACAACACAGGGAATATATATATATATATATATACACACTCCAATCAAGAATGCAAAGAAGGTCGAATCCTGATTAATTTCCATGCATGAACAATACAGCAGCAATATTAGTACAGAGCACATATTCTTCCTATAATCAAACAGGTTTTAAGATGTACATCATCGAAAGCACTAACAGCTTCATCAAAAGCTCAAAATGTTCAACTACAGGGAAGCAGATTGATATGACAAAATTTACAGTCAAAGCTAACAAATTATCGAAAACGCTTGGAGTTCACAACTTTAAGGAACCTGGTCTAGCTATCACACCGACTGAAAGAAACTACAACCATACAACTTTGGCATTGCAAGCCAAATAGATCTAAAATCATGCTAATACTAAGGCTGGTCAATGATCCAGTATTACAAATGACAGCAAGCACACGATTAAAAGAAAACACCAATTATATATCGAGGCAGTAACAATATTTTATTGGGAACGGTTTGTTTGTATAATACTTTTAATATTGACCTTTCAACAATCACCCTGAAGGAATCTGCGACACCGAACTTCAAATCAGGATACAAACAGCTAAAGTCAATATGTCAAAGACAGGAACAGCTCAAACGTCTTAATGTGCTCAAATCTGGCCATCAAAGTCAATATGCATTTGAGTTCCACAAGTCAGACTAGTACCAAACAAAACATTGGTAAATTGTGGACTGCAAAATCTGATAGGCAAGTCACTAGGAGAAAAAATGATGCAAAACAAAATTTAAGCCTTCATCATGTCACAATTGACTTAGGTAAAGAAAAATACAAAAGAACTTCAAATAATTACCTCCAATTCTAGGAACCATTTATCAAGATAGCTTTGAGGAATAGTTCAGATTAATTATAAGAGTTCCTGTATATATATGGAAGTCTAGGAGTTTGAAATAGCTTCACATATTTTCAAAAATAAACATCTATATGTAGTTATTTTCTAATGTATAATAGGGTAAAGTGCAAAAAATCTCTCTCGTGATTCACATTTTTTGCAAAAAACACTCAATTTAAAAAGACCCCCCAATTTTTATTTGGTGCAATATGTACCCAAATTGAACGGCGACTTGAAAGGACAACAAATTTACCGTCGACAAGAATTATTTGAATTATTTGCACAGGAAAACAAACAAACTAATAATATACAAATGTGAAACAGAGTAAAAATGGAGTGAAATATGGGGCAAAAATTGGAAAGAATGATAAAATATGGAATATTTTAAACCTATAAACAAAAGGATGGTAAGACCGTTAAAATCTTTAATGGTCAAGTGCACGAGTATTTTCGGTATTTCAAGCTTTTATAGTCAAAATTTGACTATAAAGTTCAAATTGTAACGACTAGTAGATGGAGGGGGTGATTTGATCAAAGTACCCAAAATGCAAGGATTTAATTGATCAAAAAAATCTCTTGCGTCTTTGTTTGCTAAAAGTGTAAATCTTGCGAGAATTTTTTTACACTTTATCCTATATAATAATATATATAATTGTTGGGCCCATCCAGATCGAGTCTATTTAGGGTGCATTTGTGGATCAATTCTAACCTGTCCAAACACTAGACCAACCTGGTTGTGTGAAAAAGCCAAGCCTACCTACCTGGTTTCCTCCTTTTATGGTTGAATTTTTTTACATTTCTTCTATTTTATTCTTTACATTTCTTCTATTTTCTCTGGTTTCCTCCTTTTATGCTCAATTTGATTACTTATTACTTTCTCAGGTTCTTATCTTCTTATCCTACTCAATATCTCAATCTGCTACCTTATGCTTCATTTACTAAACATTTAGTCCTGTATTTCTTGACCTGTATATGTATATTCTGCATCTTTTATAAAAATCACAGTTATCAGTAAAGTGATGTCTTCCTGGCTGAATCATAGTGTTCAGCTACATAAGACTGCTGTGGTCACTTGTAAGAGCCCTTGGATCCTCGTACTCATTGACCTAATCTAAGGCTACCATCAAATCCTGCATCTGTCCAACTGTTTGAATTTTGAAAGCATATACTCTTTATCAGAAACATAAATTTCTAAATTCTCTTTACCTTGGATAAAAAAGGTTCGAGCAGATCCAGGAGTCAGATCTCAAGTACTCTGGAAAACCAGACCATCAATCAACAATGTCTTCAGATGTATATGAGACCCTCATGCCTCATCAATCATGAACTTTGACTGCCAAAGTCTGACATCAAGAGACCAAAACGGTTCATTGGATCTTATCCTATGTTAGCACAGCATTCGCTTGGTCTCTTCAAACATCAACATATTTGCATGAGGTTCATCATTCAGGCTTTCCTTATTCCAATAACAAGACTGAGGTAATTAGCAACTGTTGCCACTCAGCTCAAAGTACATAATCCACTCAACAACGCTTTATGTTCATGTCCACTATTAAGAGGATATTCTATTACGAATTATACACTTTAAGAAACATTTGCACCAAATTTTTAAGTTTTTCCGTGATCACCATAGGCTACATCAGTAACTGCCTTGGTTTGGTGTTAACATTAATAATGGGCCAAGTATCCCCGCGTTCTCCTTCTCTACCAACCTAACACCAGACTAGCGTGTTAAACAACTAAGGGGACATGCCTACAAGCCTTGAGTACACATCAAACTTAAACATAGAGATTGATTTATGCATGTGATAATATGTTGGCTACGAATTGATGTCCATATAAGGTTTGTATATTTCACAGTCAGATGCATATCACCCTACTTTTAGTTGCATTGCACATCTCTCACTAACCAACTGCTCTTCGACTCCAAATACTACAAACTTGATCTCTTGACATGCCAAGTAACTTCTGAAACTCAAGAAGCCTCAGCATGCACATTGAATATATAGAAAATATTGCTGAGCTTTGGAACATATTTAGGGCAACTATGTTTGGTGTGTTTGGAAAGAAAGATACATGCAATATTTGAACAAAAAAGCATTGTCGTGATGTCCGTTTTAATAATTAATATTAATTTCTTGTTCATTTTTGGGCAGGATGATTACTTCATAAAAATAAAGCTAATTTTAATATTGCCGAAAATGCAAGGGTCACCCTTAGCTGTCTCTGATGAAGGAAGACTAATGGTGATTGTGTCAGGAATTGGGAGTGATGAACTTGTTGTTTGTACAGAGCTATCATGAGAAACAAAGTTGTTAGCTGATGATGCTATAGGTGCTGAAGAATGGCAAGGGTTCTTCTGATAGTTCAAGCCATCCTTACACATGAACTCATTAAGGCGTCGAAGCCATCCTTACACATGAATTATTCTATAAAGAACAAATAGTAGACTACAGTGGCTCCTAGCATGTATCCCACATTGTCCCAATGAACTACGTACTATGCCTGATATTTTTCAGTAAGTGGTCCTCCCTTGAACCAAAAGCTAAATGCCTAGTAGATTTTTCTTTGAACTAATAGCATAAAACTTAATGATAGGATAACAAAGACACAATATCCGAGGTCCTTCAAGCCATTTTAATGTTGTGTCTTCGACTAGTTGGCGCTTGAGGCCTTTAATGAATGGATCCGCCAGGTTCTCCTAACTCCGAACATCCACCACTACAATGACACCAGCCATGATGAGATTGTTCAGTGATCTGTGCCGAAGCTACACAGTCCTCTTCTTGCCACTAAAGAGATCGTTAGATGCTATTGTTGATGCTGCCTGATTGTCGCAGTATATCGGTACAGTCAGAATCTGCGCACCAACCATTGGAAGATCGTACATGAGCTCCCAAAACCATTATACTTTATCTGCTACAGCTGCAAGTGCATAGAACTCAGACTTTATTGATGAGCGTGAGATCATTGTTTGCTTCTTCGATTCCACGATATGGCAGCTCCACCCATTGAGAAAATATATTCTCTTGTGGATCTCCCCTATAGTATAGTGCAAACTTCTGAGTCTTCTTGAGGTATCTCATCACCTTCTTCACAGCTTTCCAGTGTTCAACGCATGGTTTACTCATGAATCTACTCAGCATCCCCACAGTAAAAGCAATATCATGCCTAGTAGCATTCGCATCATACATCAAACTCCCGATGACACTAGAGTACTCCAACTGTCTGACGCTTTTTTCAGGGTTTGGCTTCAGCTTTTTGTCACACATGTACGGAGTATCGATCCCTGGAAGATCCTGATATCCGTAGCATGTGAGCATCTTCTCCACCTAGTTAGCTTGTGAAAGAGCAAGCCCAGCTTCCGTCCGGATTATCTTAATCCCAATGATGACATATGCATCTCCCATGTCCTTCATACTGAATTTGGACTAGAGGAACATCTTTGTTCTGGTGACACTTTCTGCATCCGTACCTAGGATTAGCATGTCGTCCACATAGAGAAAAACTATAACACATCTATCACTAGCGAACTTTGTGTACACACACTTATCAGTCTCACTGAACTTGTAGCCATTTGACCTGATAACTTTGTCAAACTTCTCGTTCCACAATTTGGGAGCTTGCTTTAAACCATATAGAGATTTTACCAGCTTGCGTACTTTGTCTTCAAAAACCTTGACGACAAAACCTTCTGGCTACTGCATGTAGATCTCCTCTGTCAGTTCACCATTCATAAGTGTTGTATTGACGTCCATATAATGAATCACCAACCTATGAATAGCACTAAGTTCAATCAGCATCCTGATAGTAGTTATCCGTGTAACGGGAGCATATGTGTTATCACGCCCCGATCTCCCACAGGCTAAATCAGCTGTCCCCGCTAGGCGAGAATCACCGCGCCAGCGCTCCCGCGGGACAATCGCTTTGACCCATCCGGATGTGATGCCGCACGAGGGTGAACCGCGCCCGTGCAAGGCCGTGGTTCGTTGGCTGGCGGTAAGGAGTCTAATGTCACAACTCGATTCCGTAGAATCGTTGAGGTGTCCCCCGAATCGTGACCGCCGTACGGACCTGGGGTTGCGCCCGCACAAGGCTTTAATGATTTGCATAGCTAGCACATATTCAGAGTACGCAGATAAATTGAAACACAGATTTGAAACATGAAAAAGTTCTCTTTATTGATAATGAACATCTATTACAAACTTCTGAACGAGTCAGCTAATATGCCGCACGGCTTACAAAAGTGTTGACTCAAAATGAGATAGCAGTCATGTACATTACATCCCTTTATAAACTTCAAAATGATAAAGACCTCCAGGCTGGAGGACAGCTTTGCCACGGAGCTGCATTTGTGTATGAAGAGTTGCAAGCTCCGGCTTCAAAATGCTTCAAGGGGCGCGGTGAAGATGCGCCAACAGCTGGACTGGATCGGGAAGATGACTTCGGCTCTTCGCTCGGTTCGCCTTGGTGCGGAGAACCTGTTTCAACGAGGGTCAGCATGTCAAAACATACTGGTGAAGGCGAGCTAACCGAACTATACCAATCAACACGTTGTTTTAATGAAGCATGCATATTTGTGGATTTTTATCTTGCCTTAGTTCATTTACAAGTAAGCAGCATATAGAATTTACTGAAATGAATGTGCCACCGTTCGATGGATTTTACCTGACCGTCTGAATCACCTGCACAATACTTACCATGCCTTCCCTGCCACGAAGACACAAGTTAGTTTGCAACAGGTTTAAATATACAGTGGATCACTGGGGGGATGCCATAATGGACGATTTAGTCTTGAACGAGAATGGAATGCAGCAAAGATTCAGTAGTGGCTACAAACCATCCCGTCCAGATGCAGTAGACTACAGTGAGTTCCGTCCGGATCGGATCGGTGCCAGTGCCCCAGCGACCGTCCGCAGGAACCAGTGACCTTGTGCACAAGTTGTCCGTGATCGAATTGGTATTGTTTATTAAGGCAACAGTTCATGCAGTTGAGGCAACACGAGTATAAGACAAGCAGTATTTCAGGATTCAGTTGCATAGCCTCTTGATTCAGTATATTTCATAGCACAATTTTAAAGAAGAACAAACATTCTAACTTGTATTTATGCATATGATAAAATGTCCCAAACAAACAAGCATGCAGGTAAGTAACCGTTTCCAAGTTTGATTGACAAGCAGTATTATCCAAGTCTATTCTATTTTATCTTGGTTTCTTTTATTATTACTTGGTATCGTCTGATCGGGGCAACAAGAATGCAAGAGTTTTTGGTGTGAAGACTTGGAAGCAGGGCTAGCTAATCGGGATGGTAGCCACTCACTTAGATTGTTGGAAGGGAGAAGGAAAGAGGCGCTTCACGACTCCGCTCGCAAGTCGCATACTGCTCGTTCACCTGCATTACGAACAGCTCGATCAATACCTCTTCCACTTTTCCAATCTCGGAATTGAAGTGCAGTTCAATGAACGAAAATAATGAAAACCATCAAAACCGTTCAAGAAAAACAAGCAAATCCCAAAACCAACTCAAAGCACGAAAGCAATAAGCGACATCGAAAACCGAGGCAATAAAAGATAGCAGCGGAGAGGTCCCTCCTGACTCTGCCGCTAAGTCAATCCCGGGGGCACGATCCACTGAATATGGGAATCGATTCCGAAGAAATAAATCCATAACAAGGACGAGTTCTTAATTCAATCTATCCCGATCGAACGACACCGTCTTGTGTTTCTTAGCCGCGCTCTCCGCACCGGAAGAACGGGGCGCTATATCTAAGCCACAGAGTCGTACAGATTGTCCGAGTGCAATAAAATCGTAAATGCATAGGCGATTTGGTAACAAGTTCACTGAGTCGACAATAGCGGAAGCATTAAATAACACAAGTTGAGGTAAAATAAGCTCTTTATTGATATAAACAAGTGTTACAGGCGGTGCTTGGCCGAGATTATAATTCGCTCAGATCTCTCTCTCTCTCTCTCTGAAACGGTAAAAGCGTGCCAAGTGGCTACAATTATGGAATGATTATACAGGTGATGTTCAGACGATGTTCTAACATTATGTCTTGTATATGTGCTTCAGTTCCGGACGCAACGCTCCAAGGCACCAGAGTGAACTCCATGCCTTAGTACTTACGAAGGAGGCATCCGCACCGAACGAGGTTCTCCCGCACCCTGCAAACAACCTGGTGGATTATCAGTACACGAATGCACTGGTGGGGAGGCTACTCGCCCGTTCGACAAATCCAAACACGTAATACAGGTTCCGTGCACCAACTATTATGTTATCTTTCTAGTTGTCTTAGGATCAGTTTTATGGCAATGTTGAATAGCCTAACTCGTGTGGCGGTGCGCCGTGCGATATAAGAGAAAATAAGGCGAGACTTACCAACTTACCATTTGTCCTTCCCTGTCCAAGACAAAATCTGTTAATTCATGCACGAGCATATATAAACAATTAGGGCATTAGCATATGCAAACATAAGTGTCTCAGTACGAGATTCATATCGGTGCACGAGTTACTCACAATATCAGGTGTGTTGCATATGATGCTGAAGTGTTCTATACGTACAAATGTCTCATATTCATATCGTTTAGATGATTCAGATTTTTGATGTGATGCAATGACTCGCACATGGATAGCCACTAAGCGAGGATGACTTATCTATATGAACGATTATCGTTGGCAAAGCCATAAAGGACGATTTTATAATCACGAGATAAAAATGATATGCGACGCAGGTAGCGAGCCCCGCCACATGCTATTTCTTCCTCTAACAGACTGATTATTACAGACTTTCCGTCCGGATCGGATCGGTCCCAGTGCCCCGGCAACCGTCCGCAGAACCAATTTATATCCCTGTGCACAGGTTGTCCGCGACACGCAGTCTTGGCTCTTCCAAATCCATAACTTGATATGATAATCCATAATTCTTTGTTCTGAACCGAGCATTTTGCTCCTCGAGCTGTGATTCATTCTTTACTTGACTGATTCTCGTTTAGATGTAAACTGGATGTAATTATCATTCAAATGTAAACTTGATATGCTTTCCATTCAGATATAAACTTGCCTTAATGCATTCCCCTGGGGCGAAAACTGCTTTAGCGACCAAACGGTCCCGGATACTTGCAGGTTCATATTGTACAAAAGGACTATTTGATAGTCTTCTAGCTAACTCGAATGCATGCACGATACATGATAGTGTTCTTGATTGTGGCATGGTATTTCGTGTAACAAACATTCAATGAGGCAATGTGTATAACCACACAAACAGGCAAGCATGCATTCATAAGGAAAATTTAAGCATCAACATTCGCTCGGGCCCGAAGGTAAGCCGAGGAGTAAAATCGTGAGGAACTTAACGAGCGACATAGTCTAGGGTCATGCAGTGTAAACAAGTGAACAATGCAAGAGTATACACATATCGTTCTATCGAGGCATAGTAGGGTCCAATTGCACAAGGCAAAGGTAGCATGCGAGGGTCTCAATATAAGCAATATTTCAATTCCATGTTCTAACACAAGCAATACAAGTTGGGATTATTCCCTTAGCTAGGTGCATTGTATTCTTATTAGCATGCAGGGGGTGATTCACCTAGCGACTAATATGTATCATTCCATATTTTAAGTGTGCTGGCTAAGCAAAGACAAGTTCACCGTAGCCACCCACCTTAGCGATGATTCGCCTCGGTTGAGCGATACTCCGAGCGAGCCTCTGAAAGCCTAATCCGAAGTCATGTAGGGACAAGTCTGGATATCTTTTGCCTCAAATGAGTATTCTCGCCTGAGCAAGGCGGATCGGGACAGTTGCACTTTTGTCGTTTGAATCGGCAGTCCGCTTGAGCGGAATGGGGTATTACATCATGATTCACCTAGCGACTAGCATGTATCGTTCCATATTTTAAGTGTGCTGGCTAAGCAAAGACAAGTTCACCATAGCCACCCACCTTAGCGATGATTCGCCTCGGTTGAGCGATACTCCGAGCGAACCTCTGAAAGCTTAAGCCGAAGTCCTGTAGGAACAAGTCTGGATATCCTTTGCCTCAAACGAGTATTCTTGCCTGAGCAAGACGGATCGGGACAGTTGCACTTTTGCCGTTTGAATCGGCAGTCCGCTTGAGTGGAATGGGGTATTACATGTGTCAAAGTAATCAATCTTCCTGGTGTTGAGAAAATCCTTTGGCTACCAGCCTGGACTTGAACTTGTCAACAGTTCTGTCTTTCTTTATCTTCTTCTTGAAGATTCACTTGTATCCTGTGGTGCCTCGTTCCTCCTATTCGGAGAGCGTGGCTAAGGAATACTTTCGGTATCGTTCGATCGGGATAGATTGAATCAAGATCTTTTTCTCATTGTGGATTGGCTTCTTCGGAATCGATTTCCATATTCAGTGGACCATGCCCTAAGGATGGGCTTAGGGCAGAGTCAAGCGGGACCTCTCCGCTGCAAGTTTTCTTACCTATTTTTTGTTGTCACATTGTTGCTTTCGTGCTTTTGAGTTAGTTTTCGGATTTGCGTTTTCTTGAACGGTTTTGATAGATTTATTTCTCTCGTTCGTTGAGCTGCACTTTTATTTTGAGCTTGGAAAGAGGAGAAGAGGTATTGATCGTCTGTTTGTGGCAATACAGGTGATTATGCAGTAGGCATCGCGCGAGCGGATTCTTGAAGCACCTCTTTCCTTTTCTCTCCCCATCAACTTATGAGTGGCTATACTTCGATTGGTTTATCCTTCTTCCAAGTCTTCACACCTAAAATCTTTCCCTCTTGATTATTCCGATCAGACGATACCATAATAACTAAAAAGATGTCAAGATAAATGAATAGACTTTGACTACTTTATGCTTGTCAATCAACTTGTGAACGGTTACCTTGCTGCATGCTAGTTTGCTTAGAATATGCTTTCATCGTACTTCAATTCTAGTTAGAACTTATTCTTCTATTATTGTGCTATGTATAAAACACACTTGACTATGGAATAAACTGATCAGGAAGACTATGCAAAATAGATCATGCCATGTTACTTGTCTTGAGCTTGTGTTGCCTTGAACTGCATCATTTGATAACTTAGTTTAGATTTTACTTGGTCTCGGACAACTTATGCACAAGGTCTTAGTTCCTATGGACGGTCGCTGAGGCACTGGCACCGATCCGGTCCGGACGAAACTCCCTGATAGTTGCCTGCTTCGGACGGGATGGCCTGTAACGCCCTTTGTTCCTTACGTTGCATGTCATTCCATCCCGAGACTATAACTCGTCCACTATGGCAACGTGCCAGTGATCCCCTCGTATATTTAAATTGTGCAAGATAACTATGTCTTCGTGGCAGGGAAGGTCGTGGTAAGTATCGTGCAGGTGGTTCAGATGGGCAGGTAAAAGTCACCGAGCGGTGGCATATTTATTTCAGTAAATTTTTATATCCATTACTTGCTTGTAACTTGAACTAAGACAAGATAGAAAGACCACATAATAAATTGCATGCTTCATATAAACAACGTATTGATTGGTTTAGTTGGGTTAGCTTGCCTTAACCAGTGCATTTCGATGTACGGACCCTCGTTGCAATAGATTCTCTGTGCCAAGGCGACCCTGCAAGGAGTTAAGGCATCTTTCCAATCCAGTCCACCTACCAGCATGCTATGTCCGTGACTTTTTGAAGCATGTTTGAAGTTCCAGGAGCTCGTGCACATATCCTATGCAGCTCCATGGCAAGGCGATAGCTTCGTTTGAATGTGTCTATAGCTTTTAAAGTTTTAGTAAAAGAATGTAATGTATCGGACGGCTATCTAATTTTGCATCCGCTTTTGTAAGCCCGTGCGGCAACCTTTTGTACTTGTTCAAGAGTTTGTAAATGATGTTCAATATCAATAAAGATAACTTTTCCTTGTTTCAATATTGTGTTCAATTATCTACGTACTCTGAATACGTGCTCGTTATATCAAATACCTTGGCCTTGTACGATGTGCAACCTAGGCACGCATGACATCATGCCCGGGGGACGACTATCGATTACACGGAATCGGGTCTTGACATATCCGATGGGTTTAGCTCCTTCAGGCAGATCGACTAACTTTCAAGTATTATTAGAAGTTATTGAGTCAAACTCGTCATTGACAGTCTCCTTCCAGACAATAGCATCTCTGGTCTTCATTATCTCATCATAGGTAAGCGGATCAGCTTCCGCATGATAGGTGACAAAGTCTTCTCCGAAGTCCTTCATCCTCCTTACTTGTTTTTCTCTCGGCTCAGCGGATTCTGGTTCAAATATTGTCTCTTCAACGATAGCTTCTTCTTGGACTACTTCTCCCTCATCTGTGCTAGCAGCATTCTCCGAAACATCCGCGAGAATAATATTCTTGTGCCTAGCAAACTTGTCTTCAAAAATAAATCATTTCGCGAGATCCTATGATATGATTAGATTTCGATATCAAGGAACCTCCTAGCATCACTCTTATCAGCATAGCCCAGAAATATGGTCTTCGTAGTCCTCATTCCTAGCTTTTGTATGTTGAGGTCTGGAAGCTTCACATACTCCATAGACCCCTACACTCGAATGATATTCAAGTTGGGTCTGACCTTGAACCAGAGTTCGTGTGGAATAATGTCAGATGTCGCGAACGACACTCTATTCAGAATAAATGTGGTCGTAAGGGCAACTTCTTCCCATAAGTACTTTGGAAGTCATGATGTCAGCAACATGGAGTTCATCATCTCTGTTAGTGTCTTGTTCTTCCTTTTTGCCACTCCATTAGAATGGGGAGAATACAGAGCGGTCGTTTTGTTGACAATTTTATGTTTGTGAATTCCAAGGAACGACTCTCTGCCACGATCGCTTCTATGTCTTTTGAGTTGTTGACTGGTTTGACGTTCTGCTTTAGCCTTGAAGTCTTTGAACTTCTCAAATGCTTCATCTTTAGACTTGAGAAGATATACGAATGCGTACTTCGAAAAATCATCGATAAAAGTAATAAAATACTTTATTTCGGCCTTCGTGGAGAATTGCTTGAAGTCACAAATATCTGAGTGTACCAACTCTAGAAGATTTGTACTTTGGTTCACCCTTCCGTACGGCTTCCTGAAGATCTTCGTCTGCGCACAGACTTCATATTTCTCCAACTCCTTACCCCCACATTTGGAGATAAGTCCTAGACTAGATATCTTGTTAATGCGCTTACAATGTACATGTCCTAGTCTATTATGTCACAACTCAAAAGAATAACCAGAAGTAGAGATTGCATTGATATAAACAGAAGGAGTTGCAAGGTGCAGTTTAAACATCCCTTCGGTACAAAAAGATTTTCCGAAGTATGTTCCCTTGTAGGACATCACCATCCGATCGGCATTGATATCCATCCTCAAGTCCGATTTGCACAACAGACTCCCAGAGACCAAATTATTGGCAATCATTGGTACGTGCTTCACGTTCTCCAGAGTAAGTGACTTTTTCGAAGTCAGCTTCAGTACTACTGTACCGGTCCCCTGAACATCAGCTTGTGACTTGTCTGCTATGCGACGATGCTGACGTGCTAAGTGCAAAGTGCACCAACAAAGTACCACTTTGCGCCGTTGAGCCCGAATCCGAGTTCGAATACGAGTCCGAGTCTCTAAGCCTCTTCGGAATTTAGCTCCCAAGGAAAACATCTCAAAGGTGGTGACAAAATAAAGATTGTCACAAAGGAATTCATTTTTAATCCCTCCATGAAAGTCAACCCACATGTACCACCACCCTTTGTGGATATACCAATACTAAACAAAACTATATATTGAGATATACACATCGGTGGTTTTTCAATGCAGGACTAAAACTTCCAAAACAAAGTAAAAAACACCAACATCTCCTAAAGAAAAGGAGGGGGAGATAGATCAAGAATTCCTTTCTTATATCTAGCTACATCCATCCCCACGTGTGCTCTCTCAATTCCTTCAGGTATTGTGCCATTGAAATAATATTTATATCATACACTCATCATCTCTGTCTCTTTGATGAAGATGGTTATCTTTCTTTCTATACTTGTATCAAACTCCTCCAAGCTTTTAGTGCTTAGAGAAATGAATAATGTCTCCTTCTTCTTCTTCTTCTTCTTCTTCTTGCCGACACCGGAACTTTCGATATACCGCGAAGAATTATACGATGAGGGCCATGAGGCTATGAGCTAGAGTTCCCGAAGTAGTTTGTTGATCATAATTATTCAGTCGACGTACGACTAACATGTTGCGTAGTATTTCTTTGCAGTCAGTCGAAGCAGTCAGAACGTGAATTGTGCATTCAGTACTAGTTAGCTAGATGGCGACGTACTTCAATGGTGCGGGTGGCGAAGGCAACAGCAGTGGCGCGGCGAAGAAGGGAGTCCAGCTCACGACGGGGGAGGGGGAGAGGGAGGAGCTTCAGATTACCAAGGCAAAGCTCGTCAGCATGCTTGATGAGGTTAGAGTCCTCCCAAATTTGACAGTAAAGTGAAGAATGTTGCTAGCTGAATTCTAATTGATAAGTTTGGAAGTTCAGTTTTGATGGATTTTTGGATAATTACCCATCAAAGTCGATAAAGAATTTGATCTTTACACTTTGAATTTGGTTGATACAATTTGAAACTGCCATGAAAGCAACTTCTCATGATCAGTCATATGCTTTGATATGTCATTGCTTTGTATGGAATTGTAGGTAGAGCAGAGGTGCGGAAAGTACCACCACCAGATGCAGATTGTTGCATCTTCCTTGGAGGCTGTTGCCGGATTCGGGTCGGCGCGGACCTGCACCGCAATCGCCCTGCAGACGATGTCGAAGCAATTCCAGTGCCTAAGGGACGCCATCTCGGGTCAGATAAGGGCCACTAGCAAGAGCCTGGGGCAGGGCCGGCCCTGGCCCAGGGCGGACAGGGCGACCGCCCAGGACCCTATGGGCCAGAAGGGCCCAAAATTTTTTTTTTTTAAATATAGAAATAATTTTGTACCGAAAATATAACTAGTATTTATCATGGACCATACTTATCACAAAGCAATTATCGTGTAGTGGTTATTATATTAGACTTGCACATAAGAGATTCCTAGTTCAAATCTTGGTGGAGGCATATTTTTTATTTTACTTTTGTTTTAATTTTTTTACATTATGTATGGGGCTTCATTTTGAAAGTTCGTCCCGGGCCCCTGTGAGCTCAGAACCGGCCCTGGCCTGGGGGAGGAGGAGGATTGCCTCGGAGGAAGAAACAAGTCGGTGGGTGGCTCGAGGCTCCGGTTCGTTGACCATCATCTTAGGCAGAAGAGGGCGCTGCAGCAGCTCGGCATGGCCGAGTACAATACTTGGAGGCCTCAGAGGGGATTGCCCGAGCGTGCTGTATCTGTGCTTCGTGCTTGGCTATTTGAGCACTTTTTACATCCGTAAGAAACTCGGAACTATTGAAAATGGTTACTTCTGAACTGAATGAAATTCGCATCCATGGATTTGGATTGAGAAACCATACGAATTACTTAAATCTAATATGAACAATCTCCGGCTCCGTAAGCAAAGTTTTTTTTTTTTTCAAAGTTATAATTTTAGTCCTGTTTTCTTTCAAAGTTACTTAATCTAAGTGACAGATATCCGAAGGACGCAGACAAAACACATACTGGCGAAGGAAACTGGAGTCACTAGAAGCCAGGTATATATTATGAACACTCTCCTCCTTCTGCTGCGATGAATGGAACCATTCCATTCAAGAATTCATATCAAGTACTAAAAGAAATATGATTTTTTTTTTTTTTTTTCGTGAATGCAGGTTTCAAACTGGTTCATCAACGCGAGGGGCTCTGGAAACCAATGGTGGAGGAGATGTGCCTGGAGGAGACCAAGGAGCAAGAACAGAAGTACCCAGGCGGCGGAGATGATCAGAAGAGCGAGGGAAGCGAGCATTCCGTCAACTGTTTCAGCTTAAGCAGCAGCAGCAACAACGACAACAACAACAACAATGGCAACAACCCAAGAGCTTCACATCCTCCAAATGCCCATGTATGAGAGCATCAACATTCAGAACAGGAAGAGGTTTGCTGCTCAGCTAATACCAGACTATGTAGCCTAATCGTTAGTGCGACGAGGTTCCCGCTTAAGCAGGATGTGAAGATATTAAGATGTAAACAACTTACCCCATATATGTGAAGAAAACCTGTTTTTCGTAAATCAATTTGTATTCTTTAGGATGCAAACAGCAAACCAAGGTTCTCGGTATCGGTATCGGACCATTCCTATTAGTATCAGAAAATAGGAGTATCGAATTTTTTTGGCATCGAAAAACAAATAATTATTGACATTTTAGAAAGTATATTTTATACATTTATGCATAATTTTAAGTATTTTCAGTATTGTTTCTTAAAAGTTTTGAAATTGAATAAAATAATAGTCACCATTGCCAATTGGTTTATATGTGATAGATAAGTCTTTATCTTTTACATGTCTTGTTGATCGGTCTTCTTCGTTCAACTTTTTTTGCTAAATTGATCGGAAAAGAGATCCCCAATATCGATACCGATCAGTATCGGATATTAATCGTATCAGATCGGAGCATGCTAAACCGTATTTGATCGAT
Organism: Iris macrosiphon; assembly: GCA_036927795.1. Classification (NCBI taxonomy): domain Eukaryota; kingdom Viridiplantae; phylum Streptophyta; class Magnoliopsida; order Asparagales; family Iridaceae; genus Iris; species Iris macrosiphon. The sequence continues at coordinate 181,032,705 of JAYESA010000001.1, forward strand.
ATCGGTCGATAATACAAACTATGCAGCAAACTTTACTGTGGTGCCAAGGTAAGATACCCTCTTAGCCTAATATTTTCTACATATGCCTTTAGAATATTTAGATTGGAGTGTATTTAGAGTGCTGGTATAAAAAGGTCAAAGGGGGACATGAACTTAGTGTACAGAAGAATGGGTAGCATCAATTTTTCAATAGATACCAATAAAGGAGCATGCAATATTTTCATACTGATACATAAACAATATGTACAACATATGCATGTGTAAACATAACATGAGTGTAAGGATGAACATATATTCTAGTTTTGATAGGAGAACAAAAATAATCTTAAAGAGATACCTTTTCCTACACTAAAAACATGATACTTGGTGCTACAAGTTTGAGTGCATATGCTAAGCCACCAAAGCACCTTCTTCAAGACCAAGGATAATAATCTTAAAGAGACCTTTTTCTACATTAAAAACATGATACTTGGTGCTACAAGTTTGAGTCAAAATAGGAGAAAAAATTTCAATACAACAAGGGTTTTGTTAACATGTGTCCTAAGAGCACATGATATCATCTTGATAAGTGTACATTTTATATTAATAATTTTATGAACACATTTATTAATGCACTTTTCACTTAAAATATGTATTGATAAGTATAAAAAGTACATTGATAAATGTGCTAGTAAAAATATTAATGTAAAATACACACTTATCAAGATGCTATCATATGTCATTAAAGCACATTAACTGATACAACAAAGAGGACAAAATTTGTCACTTTTAAGCCTATTCTCTATCCATGTCTAGATTTGTTGACAATTTATTTTGTGGAACGAGCTCACCACTTGTGATAAATCCGTCTAAAAATATAATAACACATAATAATATTTTATTATTATTTTAATAATATTTGACAATTATTTTATTAGTATTTTTGCTTCTGATATTATCATTATTTTTATCATGAATTGTTGTACTATTTGACGGACTCATCCTCCACCACAAGCGAGTGGTAAACCCGTTTCATTAACTAGTCCCCCCACAAAATTTAAAAGTGCACTCGTCAAAAATTGTCTCGAGTTAAACCTTACAAATTAACATAAAATTGTAGTAACAAATAAATGGTAGTAACTTGTGATAACTATATATTCAGTACCTAGAGAAGCTACTCTATTTAATAAAGTTCCTGCCAAGTCTAACATAGCAGCAAGCCATGAAACAAAATTTTCAAGCCAATATTTCCTGCTTGGCTTTTATCCAGTCTTCGAGATCTCAACTTTGAAATATTCATGCATCATGAGTTATTTATGGACATCTCTCCAACTAGCACCCAACTATTAGGTAACATTTCAATTAATTATGTAGCAAACTTACATTCATACCGACTCATCTTTTTCCTAACCAAGATATTTGTGAAGGAACCTACTAACAATTAAGAGCACACCATACTACATAGTCTTGAAAATAGGCAGCCACAAATATATTATTCAGGAGAGTTTATTACAGTAACAAAACAATAAATTGACCTTTGTATTATATATAAGAAACCAAGCCCTACTAGTTTAATCAAATTTCAGGATTCAGTGATCACAAACTCCTCAGCAGCAGTAACTCAAGTTGGAACTCATCAAATTTGTCCAATTTTCAAACCAAACAATAATGCAGTTAAGAGATGCAAAACACAAACATATACTGTGCCCATTTACAGCCTACAAAGAAGCAACATCCATCTCTACATTATTCACCATGTGAAATTATTATGGATAGTACAGATGCAGGAATCCACAATCAAACACGAAAACAGTATTAACTAACTAAATGTTTCAGTACACTTAAAGTTTTAAAACAAGCATACACACCATCATCTTCATACCCACTATTACATCTGCAGAATAAGACAGCAGCACATCCCACTCATGCTCCACACAATATATAACACAACCTAACTTCTTGGATCAAACAAACTAAAAGGAAAGAAGCCTGTCTATAACTACAAAGCTGAACCTCCATTACCCTTCAGAGGACTGTCACATGTCCAAGGGAGCTTCAAGGACCCTTCCCATACATATCTGCCTGCAAGTTCGGTAACAACAGCCCCTGAAACAATGTCTACAGCCACTAGAATGCTAGTCATAGCAGGCAGGAGAAGCAATCCCGCTCTTAGCATTTCCCAAGAAACAAAATATCAAGTAGAAAATGGTACTTGCTCACTGAAGATGATCAGAACGGCCAGATGCAGGAATACAAGATCGGTTGTACACATTATGTAATGAGTTGATTTTATCAACTCCTTGGGGAGTTGCACTGTTTCCAAATGATGGTTCTAGCAAGCTAACAAGAGAGAGGAATATCTCCACGCGAGTCACATCCCGGTTTGCCTAAATTGTGATAGATCAGTTATAAATAGCTATAAGAATGCAGCTTGAAAATGGGAAGATTATGCAACTACTTACGACCAAATTAAAATAATCCACGACATTTCAGCATCAAAATTTCAAGTTAAATCACAGATGGTAATACCTCTACGGCAAAGCGAGCCCATATCTTATCCTTGCGAACCTCCATTACCCCCTTCAGTATAGTCAAGCCCAATCCTCTAATAAAGTCAGCTATCTCCAGGAAGAAACCACGCTGTTCACAGAGCATCTGCAAAAGAGCATTTATTGTTGTATCCTTCCAGCAGGTTATACATTATATTAATCATATAAAAAACAACATAATGTTTCACCTCCACAAGCATTTGACGGGGTGGATTCAGATCCTCAACTATAATAGGACAGGCCGTGGGTTGAGTACCAACTTCATAAGCCCAAGTTGCACCAACCTTTAAGTTTTCTTTCAATTGCAAGCCACCCTCCCTATCAATGAACTGAAATGGAGACAGTCAGTTATTCATTCTGAAATACCACAATATCTTGTACAAAACGGAAACCCTAGAAGTTATTGCTGTTAACTTGTGTCTGATTCTACTGGAATTGATCACTTTCTGGAATAGGAAAGAGAACTTATGAGCCAGTAGCACATAACAGAATGACTCACACGGTGACCACGCACTGACTAGCTTGGATTGCAGTTGCATATAATCCAGAAATCCATTTGTTGCGAAACATGATGGGGGAAACAAATTATTTGCCTTCCGGATGGACGTTTGCTCAAATGTGGCAATCATTGGGTGCCCAAATGGGCATTTCCAGAACACTAGACCAATGAGCATTCTTGAAATGGGCATTTCCAGAATCCAAACTACAATCCAAACTAAACCAAACACTGCTTCTAGCTTATAGCAAGAAAACAAAAATCAAGCATACCACACAGGAACATACCTTTGGCTCCCCGATGTCCTTCAACTTATCTGCATGCTTAGTCACACTTTGCAAGAAAAGCATGTGCTTGATGGTCTTCTCCAATAAAGAATCAATGCTCAACTGTTCCAAAATTAAAATTTTGCAGGATAAGTTTAATGAAATTTAAGTAAACTATATATGGAAATTGTTAAATGTGTAGGTTAACCCGCTCAAGGTTTCCAGTAGCAAGAAATCCACCTTGGCACTATTCGGTATAATTTCTCGTAGTTCCTTCACGCGATCCATTATCATCTGGCGATCTTTTGGTCTTGGCCTTGGGTTCTCTCCGGGTCTAGATCTTTTTTTGTTCAACTTACTATTTTCATCAACCCTTTTGCCTTGAGTACCGGATCGGTTATCACACTTCGTGTCTTCACCACTTTCAGCCCATAGGTTGATTTGAGACTTGCAAGCTCCAATACTGGGCAAGCACTCCTCGGTAATATTACCCAAACTGCTTGAAGATATAACAGAACTTGAAGCTGTTGCATCAGCTTTTCCAAGCACATGAGAAACATCAAAAGGCTCCCCTTGCGACTCCTTAGAAGATGGTACCAATTTATAATTTGGAGAAACATCTGGAAGTGGAAGTGAAGAACCATCGATCTTGGTGTCTGATTGAGAATAAAAACTATCATTTGTGTTATGTTTGGCACCAAACTTGATCTTTGAAACTACAGCATCTAACAGTTGATCAGTATCAGCTCCAGAGAACATCCCAGGTCCAGAAGTGCCATCAATCAATGAATAAGATATAGGACATGCATCCAGTTGCGGTGTGCAAGTAGAAGTATGTGTCACCAACCCATCAACACTTCCATCACCTATGTGTACAAGAGCATCATTCAAACTACTATTGTCTACTTTATAATCAGGACCCAGTACATCATATAGATCATCCCCCAAAGTTCTTTGTGCCGGGAACATACTATGAAGCTGGGACGTGTCCCTATCCGTCGTATTCTTGTCGTTATCCTTAATGTTCTGTTTTATTTGTCTTGCTATACCATTTGCATCATAAACAGCATTATGAAATATTTGACTTTCCTGGGCAATGTTTGAACCACTAAACTTTGACTCTTGAGTGCTGAAGACAGCCTGTGGACCATTTACATCAAGTTCTCTGGATGGGAGATCATAATCTTGTGATAACTCTGTTTCTTGCTTCTGCTTCTGCTTGCCTGCTGTCAACACAGGCTTGGAGGAGTTGGAGGAATATCCTGGGTAGAGATCCACTGAAACCCCTCGAGTTGTCTTCATATGATCTCTTTGATTGAAAATTTTATCTGGACCAATAGAAGATAGATTACCACGGCGAAATCCTAGTCTCGGAAGATACTGGTGTAGGATTAAATAAGAGTATGTTGCTTCAAAGATCATCATCAGGTCAAAATTCATGACTGGCTGATATTTAGGGGTTAAATCATGCAGAATGACAATCTTAATTGGTTGTCCAAAGTTCTAAACTCTTGAGAGGACCAAATAATCCAAAATTGATGTGTACATTGTGTCAGTGTCAGATATGTATGAGAAATGACATGGGCCAAAATAAACTAGGACACGCCAATATCAGGGCCATGTACGTGTCCATATTGTGTCGTATCATTTTCGTATCCTTGCAACATAGCCTGCACCTGGTTTTGTCAATGGCTTTGTCATGGAGATGAATACTAGACCTACCTACGGAATGGATCGTTGAATCGACTGAGCTTTTAATAGTCATTGATTTGGTTTTGATGGCGACTTTGTCTGGCAGTACTTCTGAAGATATAGCTGGTACTCCATTATATGGCTGCACAGAATAAAAAATCATGAAACTGAAATAGAGATCTAGAAGTTGGAGAATGCATGAATAGGTGATGGCACCATCAGCAATCATAGGAAAATGATCTACATCAAATGCAAACATCTCTAGATTGACTTCTCTCAACAAAAAACATCTCTAGATTGGTGGGAGGTTGACATGCCAAATGAGCAACTTACTATATTAGAATGGGCCAAAGCTGTCTCAATGATACCAGGTAAAAGAACTCTAGCACATCCTAATTGTCCAAAGAAATTTGTCACACTGTTTACAAACCCAATGTTCTCCATAACCTGCAGAAAAGGATCATAAAAATTATATGCTGCATGTTTTCTCAAGTTGTACAAAGGGTGATGTTCTAATACAGAAAAAAAAAAAAACTTGGGGCTTGCATCATGGAGGATGCAGGTTCAAAAACTCAGGAAGAACCTCCTCGTAAAATGGAAATAAAGTTGCATACTTCTTTTAACCCTCCCTAAACTGTGCATTAGCATGGGCAATGTGGCACGTGGATGCCCTTTCATGAAGCACTTCAATCCTTGATTACTAACTCCAATGTCAAAAAGAAAAAAAAGGATACCACTAGCAGTGATCTAGGTTGACAATTCGTGTATCGTATAGTGTATCATTTTGCTTGTGTATTGTATTGTGTGGGCATATACTAATAAATCCATGTGGGACATGATTTAATATAATTTTCTCATAAATTTTTATTTGTTTCATCTTTACAAGTCTTTCTAGTTCCATATCTTTAGTATGCATTACATGACTACCTATCAGCCTATATGTACCGTTTATGATACTTAATGAAACGGTAGTATATCATATCGTAAGATATGCATCATGTATTGTAAGATACTAACAACATAGCCGGTGATTCATTATTATCATTCAACAGCATTTATACATAAGCTGTATATGAGAGGAATAAACGATAGTGCACAGATATTTTCTGCAAAAATATTTGAACCGATCTCCTAACATTTCACATCTAGTACTACACAGTGTTCCATGGATGTTCTAACCATGAGGTGATTGTGCTCAGGTTGGACGTCCACCCAGGCACAATATGTGGGACTTGGGGAGATTTTCTGCCTTTAGTGGAGGTACATAGGGGGAAGGATGCTCCCAAGTTCCAACAAGCCTTTAAGAGCAGAGACGTATACAAATCTGTAAGTCTTGCATTTTTATTTAGGTTACTACATGTCTACATGTATATAGATATAATGTAAATTAAGACTTGTGGACACAGAGAGAAAGTACACATAGATAAAATCCAAATTGCTTTTGTCTGACATGTAGAAATCCAACCAGTCCTAAGTGAAGTTATGAAAATTGTATGAGCTACCTGTCATTCACTAAGCACATGAATTCACTAACTTCCAGTTGATATTTTAATTGACTAACTTCCAATTAATACTTCTATTTGATATTTTGGTTGCTTCCCCTATGATAAGGATTGTATTTCTCTTGGTAGGAAAATGCCCACAAAGCTTGATTCTACATTTAAAACAACAGGAGAACATACCATTTGTGAAGAACCGAGTTGTAGAACACCTAGTGGAAGCACAGGAATAACAGCAATTGTCTGTTCGGATAAAACAAACAAGGTTCCATCAAAAAGGGTTACAGATAACAAGAGGACATTATCAATGTGTTAGAACTTAGAAGGGAACTGAATGCTAAAGTTTAGTAACTTATTCAAGAAGAAAGTTTCCAACCTGTATGCCTGCCAAGAATTGGTGGTTCAGCTCAGCCAAATCCTAAATAAGAAAGAAATAAATATATGTTTATTATATTTTTGCATTTGCTAATCCAAGATAGAAACTAGCTTAATCTAATGCAAAATTTACATCACATTTGCATAAAGTGTAATGCAACTTAAAGATACTGCATACATTCACACAGTAACAATGGTATGCCACACTTAATGTAATGCAAAACTTACACCAGATTTGCATAAAGTGTAATGCAAGTCAAAGATAGTGCATATATTCACAGTAACAATGGCATGATTCACACAGTAACAATGGCATGTCACACTTGATGCAATGCAAAACTTACATCACATTTGCATAAAATGTAACGCATGTTAAAGATACTGTATATATCCAAACACTAACAATGGCATGCCATACAAAGAACTTGATGTTTAATCCACACTTATTTGCACACTCATGGCCTTCGAGCTCTTTGATCAAAAGATCTAAATCCAGTTGAAGGAGCTTCTTGTCCAATCATCATAATTTTTGGAGTCAAACAAACAAATGATTATATAGTTAGGGACAAGAATGCAAATTTCAGTCTGGAAATAGACCAGGATTTGAATTTTTGTCAGCAGCCAGATTACTGCCAAGAGAAAAGTAAAAAATGTCAAAAAACTATGTGATAGTCGATACATCACTTAACAATTGATTATATGGCTGGGAACAAGTATAAAGTTGGGAGTGGAGCTCTCTATGGACCACATCACCGGAGAAATGACAAATTAGTCCCCAAATAGGACATGATTTGAATTCCGGTAAGCAGCCAGGTTGCTGCCAAAACAAATTAACATCAAACTATGTGACAGCTAGAAACCACATAACTTGTAGGTTTTTTCGACAGTCATCAGATGACAACCCAATTTGACTGAATATGGATTTAATAGTGGATGCCTCACATCTTTTCCTAGTTTGTTCTTCTGGAGGGAAATAGACCTGTAATGCTTGTGTAAGACTCCCTGTTCTCACTGCGTATGAAATTAAGAAAAAAGAGTTTCACATTTATCCCAGCTCGTAGTTTAGCATAACACCCTCAATAAAGGTACTAGGTAGCAAGGTTTGCAATATTGGTATTGGAATCGATTTCAAACCCTTCTTATAAGTATAGGGCCATAGGCATAGATAGGTATCAACAATATCAGATCGGAGTTTCGGAGTTGTTGGTTTCAGGAGGCCAATAATAATAATAAAGTATTTGAAACCTAGAAAAATAGTTGATAGACTTGGGCATAATCCCATGTACTATATGTTTTTCCACTAGTTTTGAATGGGTATAATGTTCTACATTGTTGTATTATTCATATGCAATGATGTTGTCATTTATTTTACTTATTTTTAGACAAAAGTACCCCATAATAGATAGTTTTGAATTGAATAATATTTAAGATGTAAGAACATCGTGTATTTGCAGTAGACAACAATTTCGACAAATGGTAATGGTTACATTGTGTCCATAAGGAATTTTATTGAGACAAGCAAGTTGATCTCCAACATGATTGAATCATCCTGTCAAAATTATTTGTGCCATAGGGCATGGCATAGTTATGCATATACCATCTGTGAGCATGAGTTCTTGGATGTTAGCAACTACCATATAATACTATTGCAAATTCTACATATTGAATGTGCACAAGACGTGTCTAAAATCTAATCTACACGATTCCGATCATCTATAATTATCGGTGTAAATTTTTATTAGAATCTATGTCATGAGAATGGGGTGGGCCATGGAGCACAAGAAAGCTCCATAAAAGAATTGACAATATAATTGACTCTCAAGTTGACGTCAATCCACAATGTTAGTGAAGGACCGTGAGGCAACTCTAGAGGGGGTGAATAGAGTGCAGCGGAATAATCTACCCAATTTAAGATTATCAGAATGAAGGCAGTTGCTAACTAACAGTGTATATAGAGACAGTAAAGTAAAGCAGTAAAGTAGAGAGAGAAAGCAAACGCAAACACCAAGATGTATACTGGTTTTCCTCTGAGAGGATTAGTCCATTCCCGAGAACTCAAGATAGGAGTTTTATCCACTATAATCACCAATAGTGAATCACAAGCTTTGATCTGAAGGCTTGCCATTTCTTTACACCACGAGGTTTGATTCGAAGTCTCGCAACTTCACAGCTTAAAGAGAGAGAGAGAGTAACTGATGGAACAAAGCTCTTTACAACTTTGAAGACTTCTAGACCGATATCGCACTTGGCACTAGGAAGGCTAGGGAATTTCTCTTTGAGATAGAAAAGTAAAGGCTTTAGAGGTTTGCTCACAATAGGATAGTAGACTAAAGAATGGTTGAGTGAGTAAGAATGAAGAATTCCAATCATATTTATAGGGTGTAGGAAAACAGAATTCGGACAGAATTCGGATGGGGTTTAATTCAAATTTCCAACCGTTGGACCAAGAAATCAGGAGCTTATTGAACTGGTTGATTTCATACCAAAAGGGTAACCGAGTTCGGCACGAGTTCGGCCTCTTAGTATGGTAGACTTTGTAAATGAATGTGGCCTGATTTGGTGGATACTTTCTTTGGTTCATTTGAGTGGACTAGGTATCTGGGTATAGGTAGTTAGGATTTGCCAGTGCGACTCAGCTTACATCAGTCCTAGACTCAAATAAATAAAAGATTACATTTGAATAGACGTAATACATACGACATGTATGCAGTGTTGATGCTTCAGATCACGACATATCAATGCATGGTTTAGTTAACTATCAAAATCAAGTTGACTGAGACTGGATGGGCCAACAATCTCCCCAATTTTGATAATTGACAATATATGAATGATACTGCAAGTCTTTGATATGCAAGGCTCCCCCGTAACTGTGGAGCAGTTGATATGCTGAAGACAACGTCTATCAAGTATCATCTTGTATGCTAGTATCATGTATGTCTTTCTCCCCCGTTATCATTTGATCGAAATGGCATGCTCTCCCGAAATCGGTGAAATGACAAGAAAAACAAGAGAGTAAAGTGTATACAGGATAATATATAATAACAAAAGAAAAATTGCATTAAACTTTTATTCATTTGAAAAAAAAACATACAAAAGCATATGTGTAGCGGAAACATCATAGTGGAGAAAATTGCATTAAACTTTTATTCATTTGAAAAAAAAACATACAAAAGCATATGTGTAGCGGAAACATCATAGTGGAGCATCTAAAAGTAAACTTTTTAAACATTTAAATCCATTGAGTAACTAGTTGTCATGTTCTTCATCTTCATTATCAGGTTCAACTATTCTGTTTGGATCAAAGAAGGCATCAGCTGGATCCAAATGTCGCTGAACATAGGGGTGATCAATACGAAATCCTTGTTGATTCGGATTCCGGAGAATCGAAAAAGGTCCGGCTGGGTGCTTCGATAGGGTGTACTGGATGTCTATCAAAGTGTTGCCCAGAGCCTGAGTCTGAAAAGTTTGGTGATGATCAGTAGCACGATTGCATATATCTTCTTTGTGGAAGCGATCACGCAATAGATTGAAAATAGACTATAAGGTTTGCGGTTGTTCATCAACAGGAGGGACGGAATCAACAGGATAAGTGTTGAAGCTTGATGATGAGTTATAAGGTAGAAGCATAGTTACCCAATTCTCCGAATTCTATTAAGGTATAAAGGTTTCTCAAGATTTGGACAAGTATCCAAAGGAATGTCGAAATAGCTGAAAATGGTTGGCAAGTACATTATAGTAGTAAATGTCCTTTCTTGCGACATTGAACCATTTAAGATAAGATGGTCTGGGGAACATTGAAGTTAATGCCGAAATGCAAGTGATATAAAGCTGACATTTCTAGATAAGAGACATCATCAAAGTCTTCTTAGGTAGAAAAGATAATACGATGCATTTCAAAGAAGTGACCATTCAAATATCTAGCATAAAAATTTTCAGGTGGACATTCAAAAGGGTGACAAAGGATATTTTTGAAAGAATCTAGAGTTAAGCCATGGTCGAATTGAACTTGCGTGATGTTGACTAAGGTTTGTCCATCAGCGGGAATGCATAGGATTTCACCCAAGTCATTCGCATCGAATTCAATTGGAATGCCACGAACTCTAGATGAAATAGTGTCATGTTCATATGTTAAGTTACAAGAGAACATTTGAATAGCATTGGTATAAATATTGGTACGGGTCGTAACAAATTCTTCAAGTTGAAGTTTTTGAAGAATAGATAGATAGTCTTTTTTGAAGAATAGATAGATAGTCTTTGTGTTGGGAAGAAAAATCAATAGGATGGCCAAACCAGATGTCTCTCTTGGAGAAGTCATTAAACCAATCATTTGAAATTTCGAGGCTTTGAAAGGTGAAACCGTCGAATTCTCCTATGTTTGGCATAATGGGACAGAAAAGAGAGTCGAAAAATAAATCTATTTTCCTTTTAGGGGCCATTGGGAGAGGATGTAGGAGGAAAAGCTAAATTTATTTGTAGAGGGAGGATAATTTCCGTTGGTCTGAATGAATGAGCAACGAAATGATCTATATATAGAGTAGCAAATACCTAAATTAGGAAAAGAATTAAATGACATAGCATATTCTGGAATTAAACTAATCGAGTTCGGTCCGAGCTCGGCCCGAGTTCGGTCTGAATTCTGTAGACAATTATTTCCAGAATCTCAATGTAACTTTAATCGATATTATGTCTTTCTTGACTTTGATATAAATACAGAATAATAAATGTTGAACTTAAATCGTACGTTTTCAAGAGTTTAAATCATCTCGGAGTAGCTGTAGGGACCGGATCCCAGTTGGCGGTGGTCCGAAGACACTTAAATACCATATCACTTAAGGTTATTTACACCTTCTTGACAGAATGGCCCTTTCGGCTTGTATCCAAAATTTTCAAAACTTTTTGAAAAGTGTGACGTAGAAAATTTGTAAAGCATCTTAATGATTCTTATATTTTGACGAAAAAAATTTGTAAAGCATCTTATGAAAAGAACATGAAGCATCTAAAGATGGTATATTTTCTGGAGTGCTTGGACAGAAGGATGTCCTAACCGGCATTGTAACTCAAAATGATCAATTTTTACACCAGCACAGACAACAGAGGAAGGTTCGTCAAACAGGTACAAGCCTCCAGCCACATGCCCCTTATCGATAGTCTTTCCAGTCTTTAGGTCCTGAAAAACACAACCATCAGAAAAGAATGTTACCGAGCAATGCATATCACGAGTAATCCGACTAATTGAGAGTAAGCTGAATGGGTTTCCAGGTATATGTAATACAGAATGTAGTGACAGTCCCGAAGAAAGACGGACAAATCATTTTCCACGGACTGTCAGCGAACCACCGTTGGCACATGTCATATTAGACATACGACCAACCGGTATATAATTTTGTATCATACCTGCGTCGCCTGTCAAGTGAGCAGACGCACCAGAATCAAGGACCCACTGCTTCGAATGTACCACACATGCCGCTGAGTACCCTGCGATGGACCCAGAAGTAGAAGCTTCACCTCGACGTTGAGCTTGAAACTCAACAAAGTCTACATATGCTTCATCAGTCATTTGTAAGGATCAGCCGCCAAGATCAGGAATATCTGAGGTGACATTGGCGGCAGGAATTTTAGTACACTGCCACTGGAAAAGACCATGTAGACCACAGTTAAAGCAGGTGCACAATAGACCTCCATCACGACCGCCAATGCCTCGTCCACCATCACGACCAACATTCCGGCCACCACGTCGTCCACCACGACCATCACAGAATCCAGTACGAGCGGCTCCCAGAGTAGATCGATCAGCGGGAGCATCACTTGGAGAGATCTCGACGACCTTTGTTGTCCGTAGGACACGAAAATGAACTTCCATTAGAGATGGAATCTCAGCTCCAGCAATGATCTGAGAGCGAGCTGAGTCGGCATCAGGACGGAGAGAGACAAGATATGCCATGACATGAAGCTGCTCCCATTGAGCCCTTGCTTCATTGATATCCGTCGTTAGAGGTAATACACGATCAACTTCATCGACCATAGCCTTAAAGGCCCGAAAGTGATCCTTATGAGACTTGTCGTCCTGTTCCGTCCGGTAGACGCCGACGACCGAGTCGTAGATACGAGACAAGTCGCGTTTTCCATCAAACGTCGTCGATAGAACATCCCATCTCTCTTTTACCGTGTCCGTGTTCTAAACCATGTCCTCCACCGATGGTTCTATTGAGTTCATCAACTGTGTAAACAGTCGACTATCATCTGTCTCTCACTGCTCAAATATGGGATCAGTCGTCTCCGGAGGGTTGTCAATCAGATGCTTGGACAACCGCATTCCCCGAAATATTTTTTCAACCTTCTTCCGCCATGTTGAGTAGCCATTTGGTACGTCCAACCGTCGATCGACGAGTCGAATCAAAGAAATCGTCGTGCCCGTTGGTCCAGCCAATGCGTTCCCGACACCGGTAGTAGTAGCACTGCTAGTTGCATCAGTATTAGTCATCATACACTTGATTCGACTGTCGTTGGATCTTTCCAACCCCAATAATCACATCAACTTTACCGATGCGCTATCAACGTGGTTAGAACCGGCACGCGCATGAAAAGTATAAATCGTATGGGAATCACACAAGTCAGGTCACAAAGGTAATCCAGGTCACTCTCTGTGTAGATCATGATGTGGATATCGGGATAGGACAAAAACAAAAATCCACGTAAACAAGCAACTTGTCTACCATTTGTTAACTCCTGGAGCCGTAATCTAGGAAGAGAGGTTGTGCAAACAAATCATTGTCTACCCTCTGGCTTCGATATACGCTCCTGAAGTCGTAATCTAGAAATAGAGGTTGTGCAAACAAATTATTGTCTACCCTCCTCTGGCTTCGATATACCTTCTTCTTTTTTTGAAATTAGGGTTCAGACAGGAATAAGGGACGGCGGCTGAGGGTTAGGATTGGTGGCAGGGAAAGAGGAGGAGGGGGGGGGACTGGCAGCAGGGAGGCAGGGGGGCGCCAGGGAAGCGGGCAAAAGGGGAGGCAGGTGGCAGGAGGGGGGGCTGAAGGGGGTTGGCGGGTAGGGTTTGGGGTAGAGTGAGAGAGGTGGATGGGTTATGGCTCTGATACCATATAGAATGTGAATGATAAATTAATTTATTAAGAGGAGAGGAGAGTACATTATATAGGAGAGGCTAACTCCTTTCCCTATTAGTCAACCCGACGTGGGACTAAACTCAACTTAACACAAAACTCAACATCTTATTAGTCGTTTTTCTACAAGACCACTTACCAACTAGGAGAACTTTATACAAAATATTCAAAGCAAGTATAAGCGGTTATACTCCATACCGAAAAGTAAAATTATTGAACTGGTTATTTCTTTAAATCAAAACACAATCATAATACCAAAATTAGCCTCATGTTGATCCATGTCATAAAAGCAGATTACTGAATATATTACCTTGGATCCTAATCCAACAACATTCATCCTATCACGAAGAATCCAAATATGACTTCCTCTAGAAGCAGCTTGCCCAACTATCCTGAAAAAGAATGAAGTAACCTTGAACAAATTAACTACACAAACTAAACAACTTAAAGATAAAAAAAAACGCTATCAATATTCCATCATAAATTGATGTGACAGGACCAAGAAATAGGGTTTTAGTTTGAGCAAACTGTTCATGAGTAGCTCAGTAATAGCTCAGCCAAGTATGATATTTAGCTTATCAAGTTGAACTCATCTCAAATGAACATGCTTAGGGCTACTCTGGCTAGACCAATAATTCCATTTGTCCTCCATTTGGAGCCAAACTTTGGCTAGCCTCATTTTCCATCCAGGTTGGATGCACGCTTAATTGGGTCTCAAACTTAGGTTTCCAAAACGCTGACCATCGAGCATTACTGAAAGAAAACATCCATCCCGAATTTGGGCAAGCCAGTCTAAGCATTAGTCTAGCTCATATAAACCTCAAGCTACCCAAAACAAAATGGCCCAAGCTTCACCAAGTCCGAACAAACAAACTTACATTGCATGAGCAAAAAAAAAATTGACGACAAATAGAAAAAATAACCCACCCCTCTCCAAACACATGAGCGTGAGTCGCCATGATCTTATTAACTAGCTGTTCCACCTCACTCGGCACAGCACCATGATGCCAATGTCCATCCTCCCATACCAAATGCCTGCAAAGAAATTCCGAATTCAAGCTAATTACTACCCACCATTAACTATTTGCACATCAAAACAAAAGTTTAATCAAGTAATAATTAGCTAAATCAACCAACGATCCCGCCTTTGGTGACCAAATCAACCAAAAAGAGAATAAAAATAAAGCTAACACATACAAACAAACAACTTTTAACACTAAGGTCCCTCTATCTCCATCATTACTACAAAAAGCGTCGATTTTTTCAAGAAACCCTAATAAAACAAAGAAAGAAAGCTCACGTCGAACTCCGATCGTCGATCGCTCTCCACAACACGGCGTAGCTCCACCCGATCTCCTCGCAGAGCCTCCTCAGGGTTTCTCTCAGCTGAAACCCCATCGAACGACAGCGAAAGCAGCGGAAGAATACGAAAGCCCTAATTTCTACGCGCGAACAAAAAGATGAAGCACCTAACTACTGCGGCACGACGCTCGTCCGGCCTGCTGTGTCCTCACCCCGCCTCCTCCCCTCTTCTTCGCCGTCGCCTCCGTCTCCACCTCCGACGCCGCCGATCTCCGGCGATCCATGGAGCGAGAGGGAAAAACTCGGGGGTAGGAGAGAGAATAGTTTGACGGAGAGCAGGGTCAGTTTGGGAATGATTTCAGAGGCAATCGATGACTCGAGAATCGGAGACGGCCATCGGCAGGGGCAGACTGGGAAGAGTGAGAGAGTTTGGAATTCTTCCTCTCTCTCTCCTGTTATTAATGGTGGACGGTGCGGTGCTCTGCGGTGAGGATTGGTGCAGGGGAGGTGACGATAAGGGGTTACGTGGCGTGCGGAAATGGCCCAGCAGACTAGTGGGAATTACTTATCGTGCCACTATCTTTGTCAACTTTTTGTCGTGTATCATTATGTGCCGTTTTGCTGTGCCTGCCTATGAGGAGGGGAGAGACTGGTGTCCCCCTTCTAGAGACTTCCCCAAATGCCCCTGGAATGAGAATCAATTACGAAAGAGGCACTGCCAGTCAATATGCGGAATAAATTGCATCTAGATGCCATCAGATTAGTAAAGAATTCAACTACAGAAACTCAAATAAAAACTCATGTTGATTTTACAATAAAGATTTAATAAGTGGACAAATTTTTTATTTAGTTTTTTATATTTTTGTTTTTAATTTTTTAGAAAAAGTCAAAAGATATAATATATGTAATCTAGCAATTATAAATTACATAAGTTTAAAAAATTAAAAACTCATGAATTCCACTAGAAATTTTGATTAGTAAATACATCAAAGTTTATTGATTTTGCTTTTACATATATACTAATTATATATGTGGTCTAAACCCACAACAAATCCTTTTAATGGGTCCACTATACAAAAGTTCTATTTATATTTGAAGCTTTCAAAATTTTTTTTTTTTTTTATTTTGACTTCTCGACATAACGTTCGGAATTTTTGTGCACACTGTATTATATGTTTTTGGGCTCACTGCCCTCCAACTGACATCATTTATAAATTAAAAAAATAATACGTCCCCGTGACTCGATTTATTGACCTTCTGTCATCCAGACGATGTCTTATACCTCTTCCCGGTAACCACAAGAATCATTCGAGTTCGGTAGCTTTCAAATCTGTTTTAAAGACTTCTGCTGAAGATATTTTTATTTTATTGTTAGCAAAAAAATATGTTGTAATAGAATCATGTATCTTATTTTGTTGTTTCAAAGTTATAAGTCAGATTTAACATTTTTCTAGTTTATTTTAAGACCATATATTTCGGTTGTAAATTATGAATAAAATCTATTTCTTCTGTGTTTTTAAACAAAAATTGTGCTACTCAACTTCCTTTCCATTTCACTGAAATGTCATTCTAATTCCATAAAATATTTGCTTTCCTTATCCAAAAGTCATTTACGTCTAGTCCAATCAATATATATTATTATTAATATATATATATATATATATATATATATATATATATATATATATATATATATATATATATATATATATATATATATATATATATAAGGTCATTTAAACACATTATCTTAAATGTATAAACTAATTAAAATCGTGTAACCTCCTTCTTTCTCTTTTTTTGTGTAATCGTCTTCTCCAATGTTGTTGTTGTTGTTGCTTCCTCTCTCTTTCTCACTCTTTGAAATGAGAATGAGAGAGATAGAAAGAAAGAAATTTGGTTGCACGCTTTTTCATCTCCTCATATGTTGTTGTTGTTGTTTGAATTTTTTTTCAACCACCAGCATGAGTTTCTTTTTTTCAAATCCTAAAAATTGTTTCTTTTTCTTTTTTCTTTTTGCAGTTGCAAATCAAGATACAGACGCGAGTTCCTTATCCTCCTTGTTCTCATCGTCGATGGAGAACTCGACCGCATCGACGCTGGTGTTGTTTAATGGAAAACGGATGGACCAGAATGGAAAGAGAAAGTAGGTGATCGAATGGCACAATGACACGGAGCTCCACCTTGTCACAACCCGCATCTTGTTAATCGGACACGAGTACGTGAATACGTCCAACCTACATCGCAGTATCAGCAGTAGTACGCTGTCTAAACCTCTTTTATAATCATCCAACATTCCATATATAATTCTCACATCCACAATAATTTCTATTTTAGCTCATTCACAACAGATAACTAAATAGACAAGAAATAAGGACAAAAAATAGGAAGTACTAGTATATCAAAACTATAGTTTTTGTACATATATTCATCCATAGTTTTAGTACAGGCAAAAAGATAAGTTAAATCGGGAACAACCCGATTAGTATGCCAAAAAGGAAATACTAGTCTAGCTAATTAACTACGCTTCAAAAGTAATCTCCTGGGTAGAGACATGCTCCTCAACGTGGTCATCTGCTATGTCATGTGGGCCATAGAAGGTAGGAGCATAGTCTTCACCATTTTCTAACATGTCAATGGATCCCGTCAGGATTGGAGCAAGTACCAATACACAACAGAATTATACTAGATAACTATGATAAATAGTGAGAACTGAAACTAAACAACAAGTATTGTAAACCATAGAGATAATGGAAGCAAGAATATCACATGACATGAAAATAAAACTACTACAAGATGATAAAGAACTACGTGTGTGTACATGTATATTTAGAATACATAGTTGGCATGTAGGGGTTATAAGGCTAATAAGGCACGTCATAGACTGCTAACAGTCAGGAATAATCGAGTATAAGGCTGTTGGTACAGTCGTATACTCAACAGCTAGCAGCCATGACATGATGAAAAGGGTAAACCACATGCCTCATAGTATTCTCCCTCCTGACACGAAAATCAAGGTACATAATATAAAAATTCAGTTTATATAACTAAGTGTAACCATGAAAAATGTGCGCTAGTAGAGTAGAGGATTAAATATCATATTATAGAGGATAAAACTGAAGTGTAGGGTACTTGCCTCAAAATGATTTGAAGTCGACGTATCGGTCACGATCGTGTCGGTACATAATTTAGTCTAAATGCTAATATCCAAATAAGATTCCAATTGCAGAAAATAATATTGCCAGAGTGTCCAGGATCGTCCAAATAGTCCAAATTGATATAAAATAGTCGAGATTTGGATATTCAGCAATGATCGAATTTTTAGATATTTTGGAGTCCACATATGGGCCCACAAGGAGACAGAAAATAATAAAATTAGTTCAAGTTGGAAAGTATAAATTTTAGCTAAGAGAAAGTTTTGGTTTTTAATACTAAAGTTTTTTGTTCAATTTATAGGTTTGGTTAGCCCACTATTAGCCCAATTTGTTATCATATATATACATATTAATTTAATAATTAGAACTTAAGCTAGAATAATTTTATCACTTTCAAGTTTTAACTACTTAATTGCTTAGGACCTTCTGTAAACAATTTCAATTGGTCCACTAAATGCTTAAAGCATGATGTATTTTAAAGCTTGTCTTGGAAACAACAAGTATGGTAAATAAATAAGTTGGGAGTAAGGTTCAGTAGGTTATTTATATAAATCCATTTATCTACTTCTTTCTTTATTTTTATTCGTATTAGCTATTTTAAGAGTATATTTTATTTTAAAAAAAAATTCGTTTACTGTGATAGATATAAAAACACATTTTCTGCTAAAGGACACACTATAAAGTGTTTCTCCATACCTGGACCTAGCAGCACACCAGACGTGTACCCCATATATGTATAAAATACTATTCATGGTTTGCTTTCATGGTATATATCTATCATACTTTAACCCATGAAAGTTTCATGAAAAATATTTTCTCAGAAGCAGCACTCCTAAGCTTACTCGTAGTGTACTTCTTCACTTCATATATTTCTTCTTGAAGAAGGACTTCACCATGGTATTCTTGTTTATTTTATTGGGTGACTAGCTACTACTTGCTACCCTTCCTATTTTGATTAAATATTGTATTTAGATCTTCTACTTAGGATTTCTCTGTACGTTTCTTTGTTATTAAACGAAAAGTGTACATAAACTCACTTGTAATAGCGAACAAGATGGCGACTCTGCTGGGGACCAACTTCTTCTTTGATGAGAAGGTTGTGACGCAGTCTGACGCGTCGAAACTGGGATTCACCCAGAGGATGCTGGTGGTGCGCTTCGACCAACAAGAATTCGAGAAAATGCTTTCCGGGGACAGCACAAATCCTTCTCCAAGGCTAGCAAAGACTAAGAAGACCCGCAGAACATGGGTTGCAAAGGCCGCTGTGCCTCACCCAACTACGGAGCACGCGCTCCCCGTCTCTCTCGCTGCCACAGGGATCGCATATTATGCGTCCACCTCTAATGCGACAGCCTCTCCCGATAAAGAAAGTGCTCAATGCTTGAGCTTTGGTAGAGGAAAACACTACAATGCAAGAAGTTTGGGTACTGAGGCACGTTCTATGCGGCCATAGCAGAAATTGCATAAGTCGGCAGCCGCAGACAGAGGTCCACATGCGGTATCGATTGTTGATCGCAGGCAAATGTCCATATGCGTCCAGGACAGCCACAGAAGTTTCATCTTGGACTAAATTTTATGCAGCGCTGACTCCATGTGCCTCGATGAAAATGGGGAAGAACTTGGATTCTTCCTACTATGCATCGGCGCGTGCTAGGACGAATAAGTCCATGGCAATGCGAGCTCGACAAGAAATTGCTTATTCAACCGACTGACAGCAGTCACCGCTTACTATGCGTGCCCCTGACGGAAAGTCATACAAAACTGGCCCTTGTGCCCAGCACGCAGTGGCAATCGAACAGGGTCAGTCTAAAGAGTCTTTTGTTGGCAACTTGGGACAAGTTCTTGTACGAAGCCCAGGTTAGGAAGCAAAATCAACACCTACGCGCCATGTACTCTATCTACCTGAGCCCTTAAGAAGGGTTCAAAGGTGAGTCAGCACTCTCTTGACTTACGCAATGTGATCAATCATAAGCGCAAAGCGAGAAAAATAACTACGACAAAGAAATATCCTCCCCAGGACACCACTGTGCCAATATTATAATTAATTGTTGCTGTACCAAAGTAGCAGTACCTACAGAAAGGCATTCTGCATTCCAGCGACTACAACCAAGAGCACCCATTCGGCTGCATCCCGGAGAGCAGGTGTAAACTGTCACGCCCCAGTCCCAAAAATACGTAGGACTAGGACACGTAAGCATACAAGCCGCATGGATATGGCAACTCCAATATATGGAAACCAAACCCATATGTACGCTGTAATATGAATATCAATCCACAAGTGGTATAAATTTATCACAAGTCACATGGTATAATCTAAACCTCATCCACGAAAATCAAATATAAATAATTAACCAATATCTATGAAACTTGATCTCACTACAAAGTATCTAAAGATGATAGTTGGATGGAAAAAAATCTACTACCAACTAGAATATAAAAGTGCAACACCACAAACACAATATAAGAATACCAGCTATCAAATCATGGGCTCGAAGAGAAGACCTCCTCGAAACATATGTAACCATCTGAATCTGCGCTCCTGCGAATACTCAAAAACAGATACACCTGGAAGGGCCAGGTCCTCAGAGGGACATAACAAGATACATAAAAGTATGCCAATAAAGTACTGAAATAAATATCCAATGGGTCGCCTAACCTTCTAAGTGAATGCAGTTTAAGAACAACTTTCTAACAAGTGGGCTATCTGGCCATAAATGGGATTGGAATGACTCTCTCGGAGAATCAGGGGCCTCAAAGCATACCGTCTTTTGAACGACAGAGGCCGCCAATTGTATAGGGGTCATCACCGCCCGTATCTCTAGCGGAGCTTCCGGGTTACAGTAAGAAAAAGTGCAAAGGAGCCCAAATGCGGTACTTATTGTTCTCTCCACCCCATGCTCTAAGCATGTCACATCCATGACACAATTTGGTTCATAGCCTATCTTTAGTACCCTAGCCCAATCCTGCAACCAAACAGGGATAAGGATTGGACCACCGTACTACAATAGGCTATGTCCATGGACCTCTAATAACTGCTAAGTCTTCTAGCATACAAAGTTTCTATTAGCAGTTATCCCTAATGCACGGCCCATACGTACAGGAGGCCAGACCTGTCACGTAGTCCGTGATCTATATAAGACTCACACTCGTGTAACAACTGTGTCACGGCCAATGAACCTAATAATGCTACATGATAATGGGGTAGTCTCATAAACAAGGTCAATGCAAATATATAAATAAAAACATATCGTGACGACACTGTCGCGCGTATTTTATATAACAGTTAAAATATATGAACTAAAGATAAAAAATAAAGATGCATGCAACATATGGAATATGAATAACTGTACAATGGCAAGGTATACTTGCCTGGCAAGAAGCTGCAAAATGTGACGTCCAGATGTCCAACACACAGGACCAGAAGCTATAGCCCCAGAACAAATATCTCCGGATACTGAAATAGATATCACCAACGTTCCCAGAATAAGCAAAATAGCTAGAAAGCACTTTCCTTTCGTCCGATTTGGACACAGGGGCAAAACGGTAATTTTGGGTAAAAGTGGGGTCCATATGTTGCCCACTTTGTACCGAAAAGCGTACCAAGGGTAACAGTCTCTAAATAAGACAAATTATAGGTCAAACAAACTCTAAGTGTCAGCACGAACTCAACGGTATATCCGAATGTGGATTCCGATGAGCCGAACACAATTTTGCCCAAAAAGTCAACTGTGGGGCCCGCCAATTGGCGACTTGGTCAACTGTCTCAGAATTGTGTGAAAATTGGGTCACAGGACCAGCGCGTTACCACGAGTCCAGTGGCGTAAGTTTCGTCGTAATCTGATGAACGTGCATAAAATGCGCGCGACTTTCGCAAAAGTTACGACACGGGGTTTGTCCGCGGGTACGGGCTGATTCCGGCGCGCACACGCGTCCGAATCAGTTTCCGCGAACTCTTACGTGTCCGGGTACACTGTGTGCACCGATTGGTACACTTGGTACACGGCGGGGCGCGCTCCGTTTCACAACTTTTAGAAATCTGAAAAAAGTATATTTTTGGGATTTTCTAACAAATTTAATTCTACATACAGCAGTTAATAAATTAATGTTAATTAACAAAAATTAAACTAGGTCAAGTGGTCTCCGCATACCAAAAAAAAAATTGAATCCGGATATCTATGGTGGGAGATACGAATCCGGGAACATGAGTCATTGCAACAGAATTTCTGGAATTAAAAAAAGTGGTCATTTTTCTTCGACTTGGTGTCGATTTTTACCTAGGTTTGCGCATGGTTCGAGATAAACTTACATACAATTATGGAAGGAGGATAGGTAAGGATCATACCGGAGAAGACGGGATCGAGTTTGGACGAGCGGTGGCACACGAAACGGAGCATGAACACAGGTACGTTGTTTATCAATTTTTGTCTCGCGCGCGCGGCGTCGCGATGTGCGGCTGGCGGCTCCGGCGCATGGCGGCGGGGCTGGGGCGGTCGGCGGTGGCTCCGGTGGAGAGGGAGGATTAGGGTTAGGGTTTGGGAGAGGTGAATAGTATCACGCCCCGATCTTCCGCAGGCAATTCGGCCGTTCCCGCTAGGCGGGAATCACCCTCGCCAGCGCTCCCGCGGAACGATCGCTTGACCCATCCGGGCGTGATGCCGCACGAGCGTGATCCACGCCCGTGCAAGGCCATGGTTTATTGGCTGGCGGTAAGAGTTCTAAGCCACAGAGTCGCACAGATTGTCCGAGTGCAGCGGAGTCATAAACGCATAGCGATTTGGTAACAGGTTCACTGAGTCGACAATATAGCGGAAGCATTGTAACACAAGTTGAAGTAAAGCAAGCTCTTTTATTGATATAAACATGTGTTATAGGCAGCATATAGCCGAGATTACAAGTCGCTCAAGCCTCTCTCTCTGAAACAGTAAAAGCGTGCCAAGTGGCTACAATTGTGGAATGATTGTACTGGCGATGTTCAGGCGAGTTCCAACA
This sequence comes from Iris macrosiphon, assembly GCA_036927795.1. Taxonomy (NCBI): domain Eukaryota; kingdom Viridiplantae; phylum Streptophyta; class Magnoliopsida; order Asparagales; family Iridaceae; genus Iris; species Iris macrosiphon. The sequence goes on from JAYESA010000001.1 coordinate 181,056,131, forward strand.
TTATGTCTTGTATATGTTTTTCTGTTCCGGACGCACCGTTGCTTCAGAGTGATGTTCACGCCTTAGCACGCACGAAGGAGGCATCCGCACCGAACGAGGTTCGCCTGCACCCTGCATACAAACTGGTGGATTATCAGTACATTGAATGCACTGGTGGGGAAGCTACTCGCCCGCTCGACAAATCCAAACACGTAATACAGGTTCCGTGCACAACTATTAAGTTGTCTTTCTAGTTGCCTTAGGATCAGTTTCATGCAAGATTGAATAGCCTAACTCGTGTGGCAGTGCGCCATGCGACATGAGAGGAAACACGGCGAGACTTACCAACTTACCATTTGACCTTCCCTGTCCAAGGCAAATATTGAATTTTAAGCACGGGCATGTATAAGCATTCAAGAGGCATAGCATTAGCAAACACGATGTTGTTATAACATGATCGTTCAGGTGTTCAGTTGTTCATTGATGCAATGCAATGACTCGCACGCGGATAGCCGCTAAGCGAGGATGACTTGTTTATCTTCCATTTTACAAGCAAGCATGCAGCAGGTTTAAACACACATAAAAATCACACGATGCATTGCAAGCCATATTCACACGATAAACACACGAGGCATTGCAAGCATATACACACGATGATCACTGGCTTGATGCCATAATGGACTAGTCAAGGACAAGGATAGCATGCAACGAGAAAACACGATGAGCTCATAAAACACGATGCGTTGCAAGTTATCCCGTCCGAACACGATTGACTATAAACACGAAGTCTGCCCGGATCGGATCAGTGCCAGTGCCCCAGCACCGTCCGCAGAACTTATATCCTTGTGCACAAGTTGTCCATGATCGAACACGATTATTAATTTATACTTCATGTAGTTGAGGCAACACGAGCACACGACAAGCAGTATTGCATGATTCATTTAGCTATTGGATATGCACAGTCTCCTGGGCTGATGTAAGCCCGCTCGAGGGAGACTTGCAGAGAGATTCGAATACCTGAATGAGTCTTGCCACAGGAGCATGATTCTTTTACTTGGCATGATGCATTCCCCTGAATCGGGAACTGCCTTGGCGACCTAACGGTCCCGGATACTTGCGGGTTTATTCAGGCACGGAATGACTACTTGGTAGTCTTTCGAGGTTTGGATGAAAATAATTCACATTTAAGCAGACAAGCATGCGTTTCTAAGGAACATAAACAGGCACGTTTGCTCGGACCCGAAGGTAAGCCGAGAGTTAGATCGTTAGGGGACTTGGCATGCGAGGGTCTGAATACAAGCAGTATTTCAATTTCCATGTTCTAGCATAAGCAATACGAGTTGGGATTATTCCCTTAGCTAGGTGCATTGGATTTATTAGCATGCAGGGGGTGAATCACCTAGCGACTAGCATGAATATTCCAGATTTTATGTATGCTGGCTAAGCAAAGACAAGTTTACCGTAGCCACCCACCTTAGCGATGATTCGCCTCGGTAGAGCGATACGTCAAGCGAGCCTCTGAAAGTCCAAGCCAAATTCCTGTAGGGACAAGTCTGGATATCCTTTGCTTCTCGATTGAGGCAAGGCGGGTCGGGACAGTTGCACTATTGCCGTTTGAGACGGCAGTCCGCTTGAGCGGAACGGGGTGTTACAAATAGTATTAGGTTATATATATAAGAAAGAGGGAGAGAGAGATTAAGGGAGAGGGCGAGTCTGCGCTCGCGGGGTGAGGCCGCCAATGATGCAGCTGCTGCTGCTTTGTATGATTATCTAACGGGTTTTAGTGTCTCACGGGTTTGGGTATAGGGGTAATGGGTAGGGTTTGTATTAGGATCCAATGGTTAATAAAACCTATTTTCTTTTCTTTTCTTTTCTAACTCTTTTTCTTTTTCCATTTCTTTTTCTTTTAAAATATACATATGTGTGTGTATATATATATATATATATATATATATATATATATATATATATATATATATATATATATCCATAGAAAAATCTAGAATTAGTATTAATGCATACCATTAAGCTAGCAACTGTCCAAAGGGTCTCCTACATGAAATAAATTGGGAAAAAATCCTAATGGCCCCATAAATTTCCTAAATGCACAAACACCTAAAATAAAAATTAAATAAAATATATTTCTCCTAATTATCCACTAATTACTATAATTAAATTAATAATTAATAATTAAAAAGGGTAATTACGATTTTTAGGATTAGGGGTTTTACACAAACACTAGAGGAGGAGGAGCTATCTTTCGCCTTATGTTACTCGGCTCATAGATCTCCTGCAGCGAGGGAACGTCAAAAGTCTAGCACCTCCAATCCTACACTCTCAACCGGTGTGTCAAGGAACTGGAGGCAAGCAACGGTGTCCACAGAAGGAGTATTCTTGGGTACACGCTCAAAGAAGAAGCCGTCAACCACTGGGGGTGGTTCTTCCTCAGGACCCCAGGTGGCTATAAAAGCTGGAGGTCGTGATCCTTCAAAAATCCACAGCAACCCGACATTCCAAGGAGACAATGATTCCCAAGGAATAGATGCTGAGATGCCCACCCTCGTCAAGAGGATGCAGCTTCCTACGTCGGGGGTAGTGTTTTCTCCTAGTCCGAAGAAAATGAGGCACTACCGAACTTTCCGGATGAATCTTCACGGCAAGAGTCCGAGGCAGAAAGTGCGATGTCACCGTCCATCCATTTCTTCCCATGTGAGAACAACATACATGGCCGAGGATAATCACAAGAGCCCCAACGATCTATAATGCCTTAAGACCCTCAAGGCCATGATGCAGACCATGTGCACATCAATGCAAGCCTTGACCTAGACAATGCTGAAAATTAAGGCAAATATGGTCTCACAACCAGCGAGGGCCTCTGGTCAAGCAAGCCTGGACCCCGGGACCAACGAGGATTCAAATACAACCACTCCACCCACTAGCGGCAATTATCTCCTGCCTGGATCATCTGCTCATTCCGCAGTCGATGAAGCTCGGGAAGCAATATGGGAGGTGCGATAACTCTGAGCCAGCCTAGACTCAATGGGCAATCGGGACTCACTACGCAAGCTCGAGATTCGACAACTGTATCCCCTTGAGTGGAGAGATGTACCGTACCCTCCCAAGTACAAGCCCTTCAAATTAACTCCATTTGACAGGAAGACATTTTCCCGTCAATTTATGAGATACTTAGATATGGCGATTGGACATCTGCCTCGCAACGACGCCCTCTTAACCAATCTCTTTGTCGGGGCATTGTCTAAAATATCTTTCGACTGGTTCTGCAGTCTCCAAGACAATTGTATTTTATCGTTCGATGACCTCAAAGGCCTTTTCCTCGCTCGGGTCTATGACGGAGGAAATGATATGACGATGTCCTCTTTAATGAACATCACACAAAGGGAGAAAGAGTCTGTACGAGACTACATCGAGCGGTACAGACAAGCGATATTAAAGTTACTCCCCGGTAACCCTTAGTCCACACTGATGGACACATCGAAGAAATATCCTGCCCACTGTCAGGCTCTAGATGAACGACTCTTAGTTTAAAAACTGGGCGTTGTTCATCATAAATATTGTCGGTGCTGAGAAGAAGTTAAAGGACGCCCGTCACTTGTGCAAATAGATCCCCGTCTCTGCAAAAAAACTTGCAAGTCAAGTTTGGGGAGAGGCGAGCGTCGACCCTGTAACACCCCGTTCCGTTCAAACGGACCTGCCGTTTCAAACGACAAAAGTGCAATGTCCAGACCCGCTTTGCTCAGGCGAGAATACTCGTTTGAGGCAAAGGATATCCAGACTTGTCCCTACAGGAATTCAGCTTAGTCTTTCAGAGGCTCGTGTAATACCCCGTTCCGCTCAAGCGGACTGCCATTTCAAACGGTAATAATGCAGCTGTCCTGACCCGCTTTGCCTCAAACGAGAAGCAAAGGATATCCAGACTTGCCCCTACAGGAATTCAGCTTAGGCTTTCAGAGGCTCGCTTGACGTATCGCTCTACCGAGGTGAATCATCGCTAAGGTGGGTGGCTACGGTGAACTTGTCTTTGCTTAACCAGCACACATAAAATCTAGAATATTCATGCTAGCCGCTAGGTGAATCACCCCCTGCATGCTAATAAATCCAACGCACCTAGCTAAGGGAATAATCCCAACTGGTATTGCTTGCTAGAACATAGAAAATAAAATACTGCTTATATTCATACCCTCGCATGCTAAGTCCCTAACGGTTTCATCTCTCGGCTTACCTTTGGGCCCGAGCAACGTGCCTGCTTATGTTCCTTAGAAACGCATGCTTGTCTGCTTGAATGTTACCGTGTTTTTATCCAAACCCCGGGAGACTACTACGTAGTCGTTCCGTGCCTGAATGAATCTGCTAGTATCCGGGACCGTTGGGTCACCAAGGCAATTCCCGAACCAGGGAATCTGCACCCTGAATAAATGAATCCCTAAATCACTGCTCGTGGAGCAAACTACTGAATCAACGATTCTATCTTAACAAGTTATATATATATATCCTGACTCAAACTTGTTCCATATAACTTGTTCATATATATATATCCTGCCTTGAACTTGTTCCTGAACCTGACCCTGACCTGCATGTCGCGGACAACTTGTTTCAAGTGAGATTCTCCTGATCTCTGTTCCTGCGGACGGTCTCCGGGGCACCGGGCTGATCCGATCCGGACAGAAACCCCTGTTAGTCTGCCTGTTTCGGACAGAATGGCGTGTAGCGCCTGTGAACTTATCCTTCACGCCATTCTTGCTCACAGACTAAGTAGCCGCCTGACTCGGAAGGAATGACCTGTAGCGCTCCTGATCCGTGCGTTGCTTTTCATTTCTTTCATGTGCTACACCTGTCCTTTATGGCTATGCCAGCGACTCCTATTCATATAGATAAGTCATCCTCGCTTAGCGGCTATCCGCGTGCGAGTCACTGCATCGCATCAAGAAACAACTGAACACCTGAACGATCATGTTAAAATGACCCTCGTATTTGCATATGCTTGGCCTCCTGAATGCTTATACTTGTCATGCTTGAATTAACAATGTTGCCTCAATGTTTGCCTTGGACAGGGAAGGAGATGGTAAGTTGGTAAGTCTCGCCGTGTTTCCTCAAACATCACACGGCGCACTGCCCGACACGTTAGACTATTCAATATTTGCATGAAACTGATCCTAAGGCAACTAGAAAGACAACTTAATAGTTGTGCACGGAACCTGTATTACGTGTTTGGTTTTGTCGAGCGGGCGAGTAGCTTCCCCACCAGTGCATTCAATGTACTGATAATCCACCAGTTTGTATGCAGGGTGCGGGAGAACCTCGTTCGGTACGGACGCCTCCTTTGCGCGTGCTAAGGCGTGAAGATCACTCCGAAGCAGCGGCATGTCCGGAACGAAAGCACATATACAAGACATAATATTGAAACATAGCCCGAACATCGCCTGAACATCGCCTGTATAATTATTCCACAATTGTAGCCACTTGGCACGCTTTTACTGTTTCAGAGAGAGAGGCTTGAGCGACTTGTAATCTCGGCTATACGCCGCCTGTAACACTTGTTATTATTAACAAAAGAGCTTGCTTTACTTCAACTTATGTTTCAATACTTCAGCTACATTTGTCGACTCAGTGAACCTGTTACCAAATCGCTATGCGTTCATGACTCCGCTGCACTCGGACAATCTGTGCGACTCTGTGGCTTAGAACTCTTACCGTCAGCCAATGAACCATGGCCTTGCACGGGCGTGGATCACGCTCATGCGGCATCACGTCCGGATGGGTCAAAGCGATCGTTCCGCGGGAGCGCTGGCGAGGGTGATTCCCGCCTAGCAGGAACGGCCGAAATAGCCTGCGGGAGATCGGGGCGTGACAGCTCGCTTGACGTATCGCTCTACCGAGGCGAATCATCGCTAAGGTGGGTGGCTACGGTGAACTTGTCTTTGCTTAGCCTGTCACATAAAATCTGGAATGTTACATGCTAGTCGCTAGGTGAATCACCCTTGCATGCTAATAAGAATCCAACGCACCTAGCTAAGGGAATAATCCCAACTTGTGTTGCTTATGCTAGAACATAAAAATAAAACATTGCTTATATATATATATATATATATGTTCAGACCCTCGCATGCTACCCTAGAACGTGTCGCTCGGGAAGTTCCCTAACGGTTTCACCTCTCGGCTTACCTTTGGGCCCGAGCTAACGTGAATATTTATGTTTATATAAATGCATGCTTGTCTGCTTGTATGATGCCTTGTTTTTATCCAAACCCTGGAAGACTACTAAGTAGTCGTTCCGTGCCTAAATAAACCTGCAAGTATCCGGGACCGCTAGGTCACCAAGGCAATCTCCGCCCCAGGGAAAATGCATCAAGGCAAAAGTCATTCACTGAATAAATGAATCATGCAATACTGCTTGTCGTGTGCTCGTGTTGCCTCAACTGCATGAAGTATGAACTTAATAATCGTGTTCGATCATGGACAACTTGTGCACAAGGGTATAAGTTCTGCGGACGGTCGCTGGGGCATTGGCACCGATCCGTTCCGGGCGGAACTTCGTGTGTAGTCATCGTGTGCGGACTGGATAGCTTGCAACGCATCGTGTGTTTATCGTGTGGCCATCGTGTGTTCTCGTTGCATGCTATCCTTGTCCATGACTAGTCCATTATGGCAATCAAGCCAGTGATCACCTGTGGCATAGTCATCGTGTGCGGACTGGACAGCTTGCAACGCATCGTGTGCTCTCGTTGCACGCTATCCTTGTCCTTGACTATATCCACCCTGTATATTTAAACCTGTTGCAATCTAACTACACTTGTATTTGCATATGATAATGCCCCTGCATGTTTATATCTGCCTGTGCTTGAATTAATAATGTTTGCCTTGGACAGGGAAGGTAAAATGGTAAGTGGGTAAGTCTCGCCGTGTTTCCTCTCATGTCGTACGGTGCATTGTCACACGAGTTAGGCTATTCAAATCTTGCATGAAACTGATCCTAAGGCAACTAGAAAGACAACTTAATAGTTGGTGCACGGAACCTATATTACGTGTTTCGATTTGTCGAGCGGGCGAGTAGCCTCCCAACCAGTGCATTCAATGTACTGATAACCCACCAGATCGTTTGCAGGGTGTGGGAGAACCTCGTTCGGTGCGGATGCCTCATTCGTGCGTGCTAAGGTGTAAAGATCACTCCGAAGCAGCGTTGCATCTGGAACTGAAGCACATATATAAGACATAATATTGGAACTTGCCTGAACATCGCCTGTACAATCATTCCAAAATTGTAGCCACTTGGCACACTTTTACTGTTTCAGAGAGAGAGGCTTGAGCGACTTGTAATCTCGGCCATGCGCCGCCTGTAACACTTGTTTATATCAATAAAGAGTTGCTTTACTTCTACTTGTGTTATTCAATACTTTTGCTATATTGTCAACTCAGTGAACTTGTTACCGATCGCCTACGCGTTCATGACTCCGCTGCACTCGGATAATCTGTGCGACTCTGTGGCTTAGAACTCTTACCGCCAGCCAATGGACCACGATCTTGCACGGACGTGACTCACGCTCGTGCGGCATCACGCACGGATGGGTCAAAGCGACCATTCCGCGGGAGTGCTGGCACGGTAATTCTCGCCTAGCGGGAACGGCCGATTTAGCCTGCGGGAGATAGGGGCGTGACATAGTGGTATCAGAGCCTGGCTTCTACACCTTTGGACTTCGTTTCGAATATCTCTATTTCGAAAGCTCGTTCGTGGGTTATGTGCACGCTCTCTCTCAATGCCTCAATGGAATGTTCCAACAATAAGTCTAAATACTTTCAAAATACGTTTTGAATGATATGATTGCTTGTATAAATCATGATGCGAGTGGCCTTTGTGCCAACCTGTGCGAACCCTTGAGAGTATCACAGTAGCTTGTCCGATTTCACTAACTCTAAGTTTGGTTGAATGCATATGTTCGAGGGCGCCTTGAACTTGTGCACGATCGAAGACTTAAAAAAATTTGAAACTTTAGTGCTAAGACTTCGCTATCGCTAAGTTAGTTGGCGTGGATGTGTTTGGAGTGCTACGAATATGTGTACGATCTAGACTAGCGATATGTTGATCTCGAATGCGTGTGCAAGTGAATATCCAAATAAACAAGTACAACAACTTGTGTATGTTTGCCTCAGCCTTGTATCGTTAAATCAAAATTGATTAAAACGTACTGCTTGTCCTCAGTAAGTCTCGAGGATGAGACTTTTTCTGAGTTGGGTAGGATGTAATACCCCGTTCCGTTCAATCGGACCTGCCATTTCAAACGGCAAAAGTGCAATATCCCGACCCACTTTGCTCAGGCAAGAATACTCGTTTGAGGCAAAGGATATCCATAATTGTCCCTACAAGAATTCAGCTTAGGCTTTCAGAGGCTCGCTTGACGTATCGCTCTACCGAGGTGAATCATAGCTAAGGTGGGTGGCTACGGTGAACTTGTCTTTGCTTAGCCAGCACACATAAAATCTGGAATGCTACATGCTAGTCGCTAGGTGAATCACCCCTGCAAGCTAATAAGAATCCAACACACCTAGCTAAGAAAATAATCCCAACTTATGTTGCTTATGCTAGAACATGGAAATGAAACATTGCTTATATATATATGTTCAGACCCTCATATGCTACCCTAGAACGTGTCGCTCGGGAAGTTCCCTAACGGTTTCACCTCTCAGCTTACCTTCGGGCCCGAGCTAACGTGAATGTTTATATTTATATAAATGCATGCTTGTTTGCTTGTATGATGCCTTATTTTCTTTCAAACCCCGAAAGACTACTAAGTAGTCGTTCCGTGCCTGAATAAACCTTCAAGTATCCGGGACCGCTAGGTCACCAAGGCAATCTCCGCCCTAGGGGAAATGCATCAAGGCAAAAGTCATTCACTGAACAAATGAATTATGCAATACTGCTTGTCGTGTGCTCGTGTTGCCTCAACTGCATGAAGTGTGAACTTAATAATCGTGTTCGATCATGGACAACTTGTGCATAAGGGTATAAGTTCTGCGGACGGTCGCTGGGGCACTGGCACCGATCCGATCCGGGCGAAACTTCGTGTGTAGTCATCGTATGCGGACTGGATAGCTTGTAACGCATCATGTGTTTATCGTGTGGCTATCGCGTGTTCTCGTTGCATGCTACCCTTGTCCATGACTAGTCTATTATGGCAATCAAGCCAGTGATTACCTGTGGCATAGTCATCGTGTGCGGATTGGATAGCTTGCAACGCATCGTGTGCTCTCGTTGCATGCTATCCTTGTCCTTGACTATATCCACCCTGTATATTTAAACCTGTTGCAATCTAACTACACTTGTATTTGCATATAATAATGCCCCTGCATGTTTATATCTGCCCGTGCTTGAATTAATAATGTTTGCCTTGGACAGGGAAGGTAAAATGGTAAGTGGGTAAGTCTCGTCATGTTTTCTCTCATGTCGCACGGTGCACTGCCACACGAGTTAGGCTATTCAAATCTTGCATAAAACTGATCCTAAGGCAACTAGAAAGACAACTTAATAGTTGGTGCACGGAACCTATATTACGTGTTTGGATTTGTCGAGCGGGCGAGTAGCCTCCCAACCAGTGCATTCAATGTACTGATAACCCACCAGATCGTTTGCAGGGTACGGGAGAACCTCGTTCGGTGCGGATGCCTCCTTCGTGCGTGCTAAGGCGTGAAGATCACTCTGAAGCAGCGTTGCATTCGGAACTGAAGCACATATACAAGACATAATATTGGAACTTGTCTGAACATCACCTGTACAATCATTCCAAAATTGTAGCCACTTGGCACACTTTTACTGTTTCAGAGAGAGAGGCTTGAGCGACTTGTAATCTCGGTCATGCGCCGCCTGTAACACTTATTTATATCAATAAAGAGTTGCTTTACTTCTACTTGTGTTATTCAATGCTTCCGCTATATTATCAACTCAGTGAACTTGTTACCGATCGCCTACGCATTCATGACTCCGCTGTACTCGAATAATCTGTGCGACTGTGGCTTAGAACTCTTACCGCCAACCAATAGACCACGGCCTTGCACGGACGTGGCTCACGCTCGTACGACATCACGTCCGGATGGGTCAAAGCGATCGTTCCGCGGGAGCGCTGGCGCGGTGATTCTCACTTAGCGGGAACGGCCGATTTAGCCTGCGGGGAGATCGGGGCATGACAGACCCAACCTTATGAGTATTCGGACTATAACAGTTCCGATGAGCAATCACTCACTTTTGAAAATTAGTATTCATTTATGTGATAGCTTACAAGTGCCAATGGGGGAATTATATTTTGCATTAATTCGGTTTGGTCCTTAAACATGGGTAGTTACAACAATTTTTCTGAGATTAAAAATTGTCGTTTTTCTCCAACTTGGTCTCGGCTTTCACCTAGGGTTACACGCTGTTCAAAGTAAACTAATACAAGTATTAGAAGTGGGATATGTCGTGAACATACCGGTGAAGACGGGGTCGAGTTTGGTCGAGCGATGAAACGGAAATCTACGCGTAAACAGGACTTCACTGTTGTGGATTTCTGCAGGTGTGCTCACAGTCGCGGACGGCGACTATCGATTTTCGGTCGGCGGCGGCGGTCTCTCCGGCGGAAAGGTCGGCGGCGCTCAGGGTCTGGGTCGTGAAGTAGAGGTTTTAGGGTTAGGGTTTAGAGTTTATAGGTTATATATATACATAGGAGAAGATTAGAGAGGGGGGGTCGGCTTACGCGTGGGTGAGGTTGTAAGCCGCTTCTGCTACTGTTGGTTTCCTCTAGCGGGCCGGGTTTGGGGCTTTAGCGGGTAGGGCTTTCTAAGTGGGTTTAGGGTTTGGTTATTAAGGGGTTTAGGGTTTGTTTTTGTTCCTTTTTCTTTCTTTTCTTTTATTCCTTTTATTCTTTAAATAAAATACTTGTATACTTGTATACAACTAATATATATATATATATATATATATATATATATATATATATATATATATATATATATATATATATATATATATATATATATACACACACACACACACACACACACACACACACACACACATATACATAAAATTCCAGAAAATTATATTAGTGCATACAACTAATCTATCAACCGTCCACATGGTCTCCTACATGAGATAAATTAAGGTAAAATAATAGTTGCTCCGTAAAACCTCTAATACATATTTATTTAGAAATAAAAATTAAATAAATTCTATATCTTCTAATTAACTAATAATACTATAAATAAATTAAATGATTAAATAAATAATTAATACGATTTTTAAAATTAGGGGTTTTACAGTTTGAGATGTATTATTTATACTATATTTGTCGATGTGGTTGTTTAGAATTTTGTTGATGTTGATAGTCTCTTAGATTTGGTTATTGGTTGTGGTATTTCTAGTTGTGACTTTGAGTTCTACATTCCTTATATATTATCGTACCATTATCTTCCTCTAGCTTATTGTGATTGAGTATTGATTATCATTAGATATTAAAATATTATCCTCCTCTTTGGAGTTGAGATATTTTTGACAGGTTTTATATTATTATGTGAGATGAATATATAGTATTGTTGACCTAGACATCGTTCTACCTCCGATTCTATGGCGTAGGCTGGACGTACCCACGTACTCGTGTCCGATCATCTGGGTACAGGTTGTGACATGGTAAATCTGGCCAAACAAAACCAGTGGGGTCAGAACCCTAAGCAACAAGTACCCAAGAATAAGAGAAGCTAAAATAAGCTCTAAAATCTCACCCACTATCGTGGCTCTTGCAGCTAATAACTGCTATAGGTTGTCCAATCCTTGCGCACGCTCAAGACGAGAAGCTGCTGCTCTAACTTGATGCTGGTTGTGCCTTGCTTGCCTGACCTGAGAAAATTGGGCTAGGTGTTGCTGCTAAAACTGTTGGGCCTGTGTCGGGAGCGGACGTTGTCACGCCTCGGTCCCGTAAGGGCCGATCATCCTCGCTTGGTCCTTACAGAACCGATCGTCATCGCTTAGCCGCGATGCCTTGCAAGCCTAAGTTGTGCTTGCACAAGGCATAGTACCTGCACAAGACATAAGTTAGATAAAAATATATATATATAGAAGCACGAAATATAAAATACAGAGAACCAAAGTTGAACATATTTGATAGGAACACAAAATACTTTCTTTATTGAATACTTGAAGATTGGATTACAAAGTACTTGCTTGGCTGAGTTACAAAATATGCCATATATAGCTTACAACTCTTTTTACAAACCCAAAACTAGCCACAACTCCCATACATCGTATACTTTTAGTAGGACCAAAAATCAAAATACCTAGCAGAAGAAGAGCTTGCACACTGGAGAGGAAAGCCTTGGGAAGCAGCACGAGCACGGTTCTGCTTGAAGGGATGCGCTCCTAAAGCTTCAAATATTTGTCAAACTCTCGCTACCAAAACCTGGAGACTTGCCCACAAACGTGGGTCAGTAATACAACATGTACTGGTGAGCAACCGTGGCCAAACTCACCTAAAAATCCACACTAAGTAAAGTGTGAAGCTAGCATTATTAGGTGATCTTTCTTGTTGTCTAGTTTCTTTTAACAATTTATGCAAGAAAATATAAACAATAGATAGACTACGCATATGATAAATCTTACCCACGGTCGAGCAATTATCCCTGCAGCAGGCACACAAGTTAGCAACAATTTGCACATATGTATATAACTCATGCATCTGTGTTGGCATCAAGTGTCAAGTGTACATTGAAGGTAAACTTATCATGCGACCTAACTACATGATGTTCCATGGAAAACTCATGCTATATAGACATGAACACCCTCCTGATCGTAAGGACTTCAATGCCTCAGGGTGTTCCTCTGATCCCCCTAAGGCGAACGATCCCCAGTGCCCCGAGTACCGTTCGTGGGTTTACCCTTGTGCACAAGTTGTCTAAAGACCGATGCATGGTATGCAACTCTATCATATAAACTCTTACTAAGCAGCAGTTAGACTATAAAATAACATATTTATCTCTTTACTCTTTTCTCTGGTAACCCATGTGAGGTTTCTCTAAACATCTCTTGTGCAATATATGAGTAAGGAACAAATACACGTATACTTAAACAAGCATTTACAATAATTCTATATATATATATCAAGCATGCAATTCATCTATTTTAGCTTATCTTATTTAGTGAGGCATCATTAGCATAGGAACGTGCAACTCGTGCAGACTAGAGATCATTTTTATTAAAGCGTATGGACTGAAGGATTCATCGAAGGGCCTAAGACACTCATCGATTGAATCGAATGAGAGGATGAGAAAGCCTTATGCAATGATCACTCCTTGGTTATGCGTCCTGAAATTACAACAATACTTGGTTAGCATCCTTCGATCTATTTCTCTTTCGATTTGAAATGAATGCATAAGCGAGAAAAGCGAATCATGAAAACTAAGTCATCGAAAGCAAGATAAAACACAAAGGAACACAAAACCAAGCAGCAAAAAAGCCAACGAAAACTCTTGGACTTATTTTAATAAAAGCCGTTTTATCAGTTTGAAGGGTTCATTATATTTCGTCCATGTTGATTTGGCGGTAAAGTTTTTTCGAGACTCGATTCTCAACCGAGTCAAAGTTACAAGTGTTCCTTAAGTGAACCGCTAGAGGCGGGGCATTACAGACTCTAGGCTAGGGGTCGAACTGCTAATGCTGGTCCCCTCGGGCCTTCAATTGCTGCCTGTGGCAGAGCTAGCAACTGTCAGACTGAAGAAGCCTCAGGGTACAGAAGTGGGCATGAACCAATCATGTGGTCGGATGCCCCACATCTGAGATACCGACTATTGGCCCTCCTATACTGATCTTTGGTGTGCCATGGCTTGCCACAGTGGCTACATCCTGCTGATACTGACTGCCTCGTAAACTGCAATGAGGTTATAGTTTAAGCTAGAAGTACTGGCAGGCGAGAAGCTCTTACTGCTGGTGCTGGAGATGATGAATAGATATTGATGCCTCTCATAGATGAGCGGTACCTCGTCTGGCCTCCGGTCCTTGCTACTAATCTCTGGCTGACAAGTTATTGGAACCTAGCTGTCTTGAGTACTACATCATAGGTGGCATAATCATGACCAACCAAAAACTGCTGAATCTCTAAATGCAAACCCTGCTCGAATCTCCTGGCTTGGTCCTCCTCAGAAGCTACCATATGAGGAGCAAATCGGCTAAGCCGGTAAAACTCGATCGCATACTGGTTGACTGATCTCGTCTGCTGACGGAGGTTGATGAACTGCTGCCGGAGCTGGAACTTGGTGGTTGTGTGGAAATACTTCTTATGGAAGTTCTCCTTGAACGTCCTCCAATTAATGGGCTTCAGAAGCGCCATTTCTTGTGCTGTCCACCAATCTCGGACAAGATCTGTTAGCTGTAGCTTTACAACTGCTACATTCTCGTCTTGGAGCCAAGAATCTTCTGAAACGACATCCTTAGTGCCGAGGAACTTGGTTGGACGCAAGCGACTAACGTTGGATGCCGAGTTGAGATTATAATGTCCATTGGTCTCGAGCGCTACTCTAACTCTCTGGCAAAGAGTAGTATTGGTTTGTTTCTGTCATTGCTGCAACTGCTGGCAGAGTTGGACCACTTATTGCTAAAGCTGGAGTTGTTATTGCGGTACCATTATCATGGCTTGGATTATTTCTAATAAGGTCTGTGAGCCTGCCTGCTCTGGTTGTACTGGGAAAAACTGGGGGTGTTGGTTGGGGGTGCTGGTTGGGCTGACTGTAATGACCCTGATTTTTTTTACAAAATTTTAAAACTATTTTACACAATTTTCTGTAATTTTCTGAAATTAAAACTAAGGTATTTTATGATTAAATAATTTTTAAAGGATATTAATTAATATTAAAATATTATAAAAATAATATTTTTGGGTGTGAAATGAAAAACTAGACATAGAATAATTTTTCGAGAATTTATTGGACCCCGGAAGCATTTTTAAAGCCCTAAAAACTAAGTAGAAATAAACCAAATTAAACCCTAGAATTAAACCCGGTTTATTTTGAAATAAACCAAACCAACCCAAACCAACCCAGACCCGGTTCAGTTGAACCGAATCCAACCTTAGCGGGTCGGGTCGGATCTAAACCCGACCCGAAACCCGAATACCCGAAACCCGCCCCATCTTCTAGCGGATCGGGCCGAATTCATATTGAACCCGACCCGAACCCGTTAACCCTAACCAAACCCTAATCCTAATCCGACTTCTATTCTGCGGCGGTGCCCCTATTTAAACTGTCGTATCCGTCGGAACCTTAATCCCCGCTGCCCTGCCCTAGCCTCGACCGCCGTCTCCTCCGCCCTGAGTCCCCGCCGTCTCACCACCACCCTCTCCCCTCTCAGTCTCCTCAGCCTCATCGTCACCGCCACAGTCGATCTCCCCCGACCTCGTCCACCTCCGCCTTCCCTTCTCCTTCCTCCGCTGCCCAGCCTCGCTCCTCCGCCCAGCCCCGCTCGACCCGCCTATGCAACCCCCTCGCCGTCGACCTCCACCTACCAAGCCTTCCATCTCGGCCCCAAGCTCCGCCCAGCCCCAGCTCCACCGATCAACCATCTCCCTCGACCCGTCCCCGACCATCTCCGCCGACATCCTCCGCCCTCTCCCCAACCTGACGGAAACCTAGCCACCCTCTTCCCAGAGCCCGACCTCCACGACGACCTGCAGCCCGCCGCAGTCGTCTCTCTCCGGCCGCCCTCTCCCTCCCGGAGCCGACGAGCCGTCCCTGCCTCGCCATCCTCCGCCTACCCCAATGGCAGCTCCGGCAGTCTCCGGCCACAGAACCAAAACCCTAGATCTGAACAGTAACCCGGACACGGCTGACTCAGGACACAAAACAGTAACCCGGACACGAGAAATTCTCGTTCCACGGAGCCCTGTTCAGGTAACCCGTTCTCTCTCCTCGTTATTCCGTTTTCCGTTCTGTCAGTTGTGTCGCGTAGACTGTGTAACCCTCTCGATGCCCGTGTAACCCGCTCGGTGCGTCGCGTCCTGTGGCGATCGTAAACCGCGATCCAAAAACAGGAAAACTAACACCATATTTCACCCCGGAACTGAGTGCGCCCCGCCAAACGGGATGACTTGGTCACGCACGGTCTTCACCAAAACGTGCGCACCGTTGATACGGACGTGCGGGATTTCGCAGAAGTTAATTTGGATGTGCGTGCACACCGAAATCAACGCGTATCCGCCGACAACGTCCCGTATCTGCCTGTTCTGGAATACGTCGTAACTTTGTGTACACATGTCGGATCGAAACAAAACTTGTGCCATCGGACTCGTAGTAATGCGCTAGTCCTGTGACCCAAGTTTGGTTCGATTCTGAGAACGTTGACAAAATCGCGTATCGTGGGCCCTACGGCTCCACTTGACGGGCGATTTTGTGATCGGCTCATCGGAATCCAATTATGGAAGTTCTGTTGGGTTCAAATCATCATTCTAGACTTGTTGACACTAAGTTTAACGAATTTGGAGACCTTTGACCCTGATACATTTTTCGGTACGAAACGGCCCACACGTGGACCCCGCTTTGACCAGAAACGATAATTTTTGCCCTTGTGTCCAAATTGAACTTAAGGACAGGCATTTCTAGCTATTTGATATTTTCTGAATCTAATGGTGATGTTTATTTCAGCAACCAGAGTAGTACCTACAATTCCCACTGAGATCAGAGCTACAATTGGAGTTAGAACCCCAGGCAAGTGTACCTTGCCAATCTTGCAGTTCTTGTTACATAATATTCCTTTGATTTATTTATATGTTGTATCTATTCAACCTAGGACCATGTGACATTACTTAACGTCCGAACAAGATTCGAGTGTCAACGCCGTACGCGGAGTTGTGTAACGTCACCTAGAGATTGATATCGTGACCCTATACATTTTTCGTGCTTGCATCATCAAGTACGTCATGCCATAGGACACCTGACACTATTCATGAGACAGAATCTTCCTGAGATATTCATGGTGATTCTGTATAGGATACAGGATTCGTGACATATACTTTATACACATGCATAGATATCATTATGACTTGCTGCATTAGATATGATCTTGCGTGACATGGACATGAGACGTCGTGGACATGAGACGTGTGATTACATTGGGTGGGGAGAGACACACATGCTACAGGCTGATTATATATATAAACCCTTATTAATGCGGTGCTCAAGACTCTAAACCCGAGCTTGACCCATTACGTGATATTACCGCTACCGGCTCCCCGATACCGAGCTTGTAGTGGTCTCAGCCTGAGTTTTAGTGATGCTCTCATCTTGCATTTCACTTAACTGGTTATATAGTTTACCCTATTGTTTCATTAATTATTGCACTGTATTTATATTGGCTTGAGTTATTTTGTACCTTGCTATGTCCCCTGAGGACCTGGAATCCGGATTATGTCCCCAGGATTAGCAGACGAGGTCTATTCAGAGGTCTACGGAACATGAGCATTAGCAGGAGCAGGCACTGGAGCAGTACCAGATCCAGTAGACGAGTGATCCTCGGAGATATCTTCTGAGTATAGGCTTTATCCATACTCGATATTTGCTGTGGTTATCTTTATTCTTATATCTTGACAGATGTATCAGACTCATTATCGGGTTATTTCTCGAGTTTATATTTTATTGAGATTGATCTCGCTTTATGATTCTGATATTGTTGTATTCATTTCTGTGGATGAGATTAGTATATCTAGACCCTTATTGTTGTACTACAGCTTAAGTACGCCCTGATGGATCCATTAAATTGGGTTTATCCATCAGTGTGTGCTGTCACGCCCCAAACTCCCGCAAGCCCAATAGTCCCCGCTGAACGTGAAATCACCACGTTGCAGCTCTCCCGCGGGACAATCGTTCTATTCGGGACGTGATGCCGTACGAGCCTGGAGTTGCGCTCGTACAAGGCGATGTTGTTAAACACGAAAGTTATCATCGAAACAACCAAGTTACAGCGGAAGCCAATTGTGTACCAAGCACACATCAGAGTATACGCAGCGAAGCTCACGATAGGGTCCAAATGAGATGCCCCGAAGGCCACGCCACAAAGGCGATACCACGGAGACGATGAAATAACTCTTGCTCTTTCTCTAGCCCACAAAGGTACTTACAGTTCATACATCTTGTCCCGTATATCCAAGCAGCGCCACTACGCCTGTGTACCTAAAATATTGCCCACAAACGTGGGTCAGTACACAACCGTACTGGTGAGCGGGGTAACCCACTCGTCTAAGCCGACACTAAGTAAAAATAGTGAATGCACACAGTTATATGGTGATCTTTCTAGTTGAATCCTAGATTCTTTTTATGGCATATGGATGACATATTTAGGAAAGCAGTAAAGCAGTTTAAGCATGCTAGCATTCATTCTCAAACCAAACGACAAGCAGTTTATATATATCCGACCCGTCTAACTCAATGTCATCGCTTGCACGATAACATATCGAACCATCAGTCTCGCCTCGATATCCATCTTCAACCAACAGTTTATATCCCACTCTCGAGTGCACACTCTTGCCGAGGCAAGGTGGCCGCGCCTACACGATGCACAAACCAACCAAAGTAAAGCAAGCCAACTCTTATCTATATGAAGTCACTGGCAGAGCCATAAAGGACAAAATCCAAGCATTAACGGCGCACCCTATCAGCCCGGGTAGCAAGCCCCGCTGGAGGTCCCGCAATGCATCGTGACTAGCAATGTGACTAGCACGAATCAATATTTCCCTCCGGATCGATACGGTCCCAGTGCCCCGGGAAGCTGTTTCGAGGAAATATCAAACCCTTGTGTACACAGGTTGTCCGTGACATACAGACACACGTAGGTATGACGAGAGGATCGAACATTCTCGCCCCACCAAGCGATCCTAGACTCGTTCCATCGATAAACCCAACCGAAGTATCCATAACCATTCTTTCAACATATTCCCAAGGATTCCAAATCTCGACCTCAATATATATATCCCAAGGCACCAAAATACCCATATGCACAATCTCTCAAGTTGTGCCCAAGTTATGCCCATACTTCACATTGCTGCTTCCCAACACAGTGTTTCACATTGGGTGCAACACCCCACACTCCGAATAATCCAGTGGCACAATGCCCCAACAGTGGCCCAATACCCTCACCGATGCAGTTGTTCGGTTTCGAACCACAACTGCTCGCTTTGCAAGACAAAGCGACCCAGTGATACTCGTGCACGGATGCACGCTCGCTCGCCCGAATTCCCGATATTCCCATTTGCCTCGATGTATCATTCCAACTTGTATATTTCCAACCGTCCAAGCAAAATCCCAAGTATCCAACCGATCGCCTCAAACGTATAATCCAACTATCGCACCAACTATCCAACACATAAAACCATTCAAGCCACAATCCTACCAAGCCAACGACGCACACTCTATGCACGCCTCAGTGTAGTGCTTCCCGATGTTTCAGCCCAAGTGTACAAGCCATTACGTGTTTTCCATATTATTAGGCATGAAGGAGTAGAGGAGAAGGAAAAGAGCCCACTCACAATGTTCGAATCCGTTAGGCATCCTGTCCTGCCGATACGGCCAATCCCTTGAACCCGTGGTCCGATGCAAGCGCGATCTACTCAACTGGTATGACCGTGCGAGCAGGCCGTGCTCTACAAATCATCCGACCGATCGGACTAAGGAAGACGGCATTATCGTTTCCATCCAGCTATTCAGTACTGTTCTGAACGAACACCTGATTTCCATCGATCCCGCTAGCCATCTGCACATTGAAACCAACTCGATTAATCCTTCTTCCCGAAATCCGATATTTCAAATGTAACCGGCATTTGATTTATTCAGTCCGACTCAGCGTAACGCTCCGAGCGATTGCGGGGCGTTACATGTGCTGCTGGCCATTGCCACGTGTCTAGTCCCTCGATATTTTGGGACTGGGGCGTGACACTGACTGAGCTGACTGGGCTGGTATTTATAACGAAGCGGACTGGACTTGCCGTCCGGGCAAGATTGGTGGAGCTGATTGTGCTGGTCGGACATGCATGATTTACGGAGCCGGCTGATGAAGTGATATTGATGCTTGCCCATCATTCAACGACGGGGCCTAATCCTGGCCTAATCTTGGCCTATTACTGGATCTACTAGCGATGCAACGGAACCCTCAGAAAGATGAGCAAGTGGGGTTCCCCTAAAGGATAAGGACACAAGACAAACAATAAGGGACGAAAATATAACCATCATGTCAAACAAGTTTACAGCTCTAGGGGAGCGGGAAGTACATATTACAAGTAGAGTTCAATCGAAGATAAATAAAGAATTAAGATTCTAAAAGATGAGTCCCACCACAAGTCTGAAAAATATACCTGTATGGGCCACAACAAAAATCTTGTCATGCCCCGCTCCCAAAATACTGGGTAAATACGAGGACGGACTAGGCCAGCTACTCCGTACAATATATGAAAATATCGTACGACGGTCACGAATGTCGAGAAGACAAATGGGTAGGACTCTAGCATGCTATGACGTCAGTCATAAGGTAGACAAATCCTAGTATCTCAATCCATCAACAACAATACAAAAGTATATCATATATGAAAGTAAATAGGAGTCCCAAATTATATGCCACATATGATCATGAAGCTAGTGAATACAAAATGCTGCACTAGCAGAGTATAATTATACATGATCAAATATACCAGCCATGGTCTAATATATATATCATGTTGATCGAAGTCAGAGAAGTAGTCTCAGAAAAAAAGGGCTAACACTGGCCCTTGCTAAAACACCACAAAACGAGTAATCAAAACGAGGGGTGAAAGAAGAAAATCCACTCGTGAGCTTTGGCCGCAGTCCTACGAGAGCGGGCTATCTTGCTGGAAGTACGGGGGATCCTGGTTCTCCTCGAATAAATCTGGCCAAGCAAAACCAGTGGGGTCATAACCCTAAGCAACAAGTACCACAAATGAGCTCAAGGTGATGGGCAAAATCTACCACAATATCATGCACAGAAGAGACATAAATAATAAATGCGAGTCGAGACTTGTAAGGTACCAATGTACTCATCTAAAAAAAAATAAAAAATTGTAAATAAAGAGCTATAGAGAAAAGTAAGGCGACGATCGGTAAGAGGGCATAGGGACTACTCTGGATCGGGACCACAAGCCTTAAACCAAATAAGGATCGGGGTTGCGGACCTTCACTTGAGTAGAACTTAGCACCCTAACTATGCGTCGGAAGACTAAAAATAAAAGGACAAGCTTAACGAATAGACAAGCATGCATTGCACGACCAGACATCTCTATGGCTTTCTAATATTAACTAACTAGGGTTATCACAAACCTAATTACTAACAAATGCATGTTTTGAAGAATATCGCTACCACCGACACTACAGTCAACCCGGATGGCCAAGAGTACGCGTGTCTTGAAAAGAAAATACACATTACAACCAAGGATAAATAAAATATAACTTGCAACTTGTCACAGATAAACATAAACTTTGAAATCATAAAATTTGAAATCATAAGCTTGAAATCATAAGCTTGTCTATTGGCATAACTTTTATGTAAACTTGTCTTGTAAACATGAACTTGTATATAAATTTGTCTTGTAAGTGCCGCAACATACGTAGCTTGGTAGGTCATGGGGCCCTTGCCTAGCAGGGTTGGTCCATGCCTCATGGGGCACTTGGAGATCGGGATAGCCGGTAGCGCCATATTTGTCCCTTCCAATGATCTAGGTAAATTCTTATCTTGTTTAATTATTACCAAATTATTTCAGGTTCTCGAGTCGTGGACACTCGAGGAACTTTCTACAATGATGAGTTATAGGTACGAGCTTTTCACAAGTTATCACTGACGAACTTATCGTATTCGCAACACGTGATACATGGACAATACTCACACTCGATTGCCGATGCCAAATGCAATAGATTATCATATACAAGCAAAGTCCACAGTGTCGTGAGGAATCATAAAATTCGTGTAATTCATAGGGAAAGCACAACATCCAACATGCTTTAAATACAAAACCAAGCTAGTGATTATAGACTACAAACAGTCAACACAAAAATAAACAAAAAGGAAAAAAACTGGCGCATAAATCAATAACATGAGAACAAATCTACAACATGGCTAAGAATAGGCTACAATAGCTCATATGCGCACTTTGGCTAAAAATGGATTCTGACGCACTTTTGGCTAAAAGTAAATTCGGGCGCACTTTTAGCTAAAAATAAATTCTGGCACAATTTTGGCTAAAAAGTGGATTCTGACGCACTTTTGGATGAAAATTGATTGACGCACTTTTGGCTAAAAAGTGGATTGGCGCACTTTTTTCTAAAAAGTGGATTGACGCACTTTTGGCTGAAAATGGATTGACGCACTTTTGTACGCAAAACACTGTTCTTCTTTCCCAGCCGACAAAAAAAATATGAAAACTTGTTTTGACCATAAAAGTTTCAATTAAACTCCAAATTAAGTAAACAAAAGTCAAAATTGCACGAAATTTAATTCTCCATCACTCGAAATAATTAGTTTTCAAAAATAACAAGGTTTAATAGATCAAAACCAAGAAAACTCCTGGAACCTATGAAAAATCCAAATCTTGAAACCCAGATCTACTCCAAATCATCCATCAAAATTTAAAACTCCAAGAACTAAATTAGATGAGAACATCACGAAATTTTTTTTCTATCAAACATATTTTTAAATAACACATATATGCAAAAATTCCAAAAATCTATAGATTCACCATTTGAGCAAGATGTAATTGTCTGGAGTGGCTTCTTAGCCTCTACCTCTCACGGTCTAAGTGATCATAATCACCTCTTCTAGGATTAGGATTCGGTGCAAAGGAGAGGGGAAGAAGAAAGAGACAAAAAAGTAGAAGTGAAAAAGAATGAGGGCGGAAAGAGAAAGCTCTCATTCATATATATATATATATATATATATATATATATATATATATATATATATATATATGAATGAGAGCTTTCTCTTCCGTCCTCATTCTTTTTCACTTCTACCAAAGGGAGAGGGGGAGATGGTCTAGTCATGAGTTCAACCAAAATGAATCAAATCAAGTATTCAGTCTACATGCGGGTCCTAAACCAAGTGTTCAATCAACCAAAATGAACAATTAGTATATATGTAGCGTGCGCAAAGTCTAACCGAACTTGAGTGACCCTTGTGGTTACCGGGAAGAGGTATAAGACTCTGGTTGGGTGGCAGAAGATCAGTGGATCAAGCCACGGGGATGTATTATTCCTTCCATTTATAATGGTGGAAGTTGGGGGACAGTGGACCCAAAAGGCATGTAATACAGCGTGCGCAAAATCTCGAGCGTTACATCGGACATCTAGAAAAAGAAGAAGTCGTCTAACACTAGTATATATGCACGTATTTTACAAGTATTTCATACTATTCGAAAAAAGCAAACAACATTTTCTCTTAATATCCATGTTAAACTTAACAAACAATTTTAATCAGTAAACATAAATAAGAATATTTTTGGAAAAAAAATTCCATGGTTAAACCTAAACTTTTATTTATTTATTTATTTATTATATAGTAGTTTAATTTGTTGTATAGATTAGTCTAAACTTTATTTATTTATTTATTTATTTATTTATTATATAGTAGTTTAATTAGTAGTATAGATTAGTCTAATCTAGTAATTTATTTGACACTCAGCGGGAGAGAAGTCTCCTTTTATTTCTCTAAAGACGGTTTCAAAAAACAATAACATAGAACCAATCTTATAATATTGAAACACATCAATATGAATTTTTCATGATACCAATATAGGGATGTTAATGCGCGCCGGCTTTGGGTCACAATTACATTTAGACCTTGGCTTTTATTAGCCCAAAAGTTTGCTAAAGCTCGGCCAACTATCAACTATTGATACAAGTATTACACATTCAAGGGTGATGAAAGAAATAGATTGTGATGTTATAGAATGTGATGTTAGCCTATGCATCCGATAATCCGATAATCAAAGCTCGATATAGGACTGTATATGCAACAAAAGAGTATGAAACATAGCACTAGTAGTATATTGGTAAAGCATCAAACTTTTTAACAAGTATTTGGGAGCTAAACATCTCCATGCCCTCTCGCAATTTACTGGTAGGTTGGAGTCAGGACTGAAAGTTTTTGAAATACAAAGAAAATATGGTTTCAAACCACACATCTTCCAGTGTTGTTTCTGTCAATATATATAGAAAGCATGAGTACAATAGTTCCCTGTATATTGGGATTACAAGTGATTGTTGGGATTACAAGGGATAAGGTTGTTGGTATGGAGGGATTTAAGGAGAAGAGGTTACAGGTTGTTTTGACTCCTTGTTAGCAGGAGATAGAGTTGGTAACTGAATCTGTTTATCACACCCCCGCAAGCTAATGGGGCGAGAACGGAGCATAAGCTTGTTTACTAACAGTCGAAAACGTGAACTTGAGAGTCCCTTTGTGAAAACGTCTGCAACCTGGTCTATGGTGTTAATGTAGCGAACCTCGAGCTCTTTATGAACCACCTTGTCACGAACATAGTGATAATCCACCTCCAAATGCTTCATCTTGGAGTGAAAAACTGGATTGGATGCTAAGGATATGGAACTTATATTGTCACACCAAATAAGAGGCCGGGGTAAAGGAAGGTGCAGATCGCGAAACAAAGAACGTAACCAAGAGATTTCAGCTGCTGTATATGCCAATTGACGATACTCGGCCTCAGTGCTTGAGCGAGAAACCGTGCGTTGTTTCTTAGCACTCCAAGAAATAGGATTGTGGCCTAGATAAATGGTATATCCACCAGTGGAATGACGATCATCCGGGTTGCCTGCATAATCAGCATCGGAAAAAGCTTGGATGTGAAGTGAGCCAGGACGATAGAACAATCCATGGTCGTAGGTGTGCTTCAAATACCGTAAAATGCGCTTAACAGCATTCCAATGAGCCGAGGTCGGTTGATGCATGAACTGACAAACTTGGTTGACAGCATAGGATATATCTGGGCGGGTGATTGTTAAGTATTGGAGAGCACCCACCGTACTCCTATAATCAGTTGCATCACATAAAGGTTCTCCATCAAACACACTCAACTTCTTACCAGCTTGAACTGGTGAAGACACTGGTTTGGCATCCTGAAATTTGGTACGATGAAGAAGATCTGTCGTGTATTTTGTTTGAGTTAAATATAATCCACCATCAGCCGATGTAGCCTCAATGCCCAAAAAATAGTTCAGAGGCCCCAAATCTTTCATGGAAAATAGCTTGCCGAGTTGATGAATCAAGTGCGACACATATGAAGCATTGTTTCCTGTGATTAGAATGTCGTCCACGTAGATGAGCAACACAATAAGCAAGTCACCTTGATGGAAAGTGAACAAGGAATAATCAGATTTGGAGCCTTGAAATCCAAGATCCTCAAGATAATCCGAGAAGCGTTTAAACCAAGCCCGAGGGGCTTGTTTTAAACCGTATAGAGACTTGTTAAGTTTGCACACATAGTGAGGATAATTCGGATCAACAAATCCTTTTGGTTGGCACATATATACCTCATCAGACAATACTCCATGTAAGAAGGCATTTTGAACATCCAATTGACGGATAGGCCAATGGTGATGAACAGCTAAGGCAATAACAGTCCGAATGGTGGAATGCTTCACAACAGGGCTAAATGTCTCTGAATAATCAATGCCCTCTTGTTGATGAAAACCATTAGCGACAAGGCGTGCCTTATATCGTTCAAGTGAACCATCAGACCTTCTTTTGAGTTTGAAAATCCACTTATTGGGCAGGATGTTCATATTGGAGCATGGAGGAACTAAAGTCCAAGTACCATTTTGTTGCAAGGCACTGAATTCCACTCCCATAGCATGTCGCCACTCCACCTGTTTCACTGCTTGGCTAAAACAGCTTGGTTCCACTTTGTCATCAAAAACCACATGCATAGCATATTTGGGATTGGGTTTTTGTATACCGTGTTTGCTTCGTGTAACCATGGAGTGGGAGACAATGTCCGTTGCCGGGCAAGGTGCAGGTTCATGAGGGGGTGATGGTGGAGCAATTTCAAGGAGGGGTGACTGGTTTGGGGATTGGTGTGGTTCATGGTTTGGTAAGGTGGTGGTAGGCAAGGGAGCACGAAGTGGAGGAGGGGGGGCGAGGGTTTGGTGGGATGACAATGTGTTCATGTCAAGGTGAAGAACAAAGTCGTCAAGGGACATTGTTGCTGTGACAGTACATGGGATATCTTCTTTAAATGGAAAAGAGTGTTCATCAAATACAACATGACGTGATAAATACACACGACCAGAAGTGGGATCAAGACACCGATAGCCTTGATGATTGAGAGAATAGCCCAAGAAGACACATTTTTTGGAACGAAATTGCAATTTATTGGTGTTGTAAGGACGGAGGTATGGAAAACAGGCACAACCAAACACTCGAAGGGTGTCATATACTGGACTTTTGTCGAACAACTTTTCATAAGGAGTGAGATATTTCAAAACACGAGTAGGTAAGCGATTGATGAGATATAGGGCTGTATTGAAGGCATCAACCCAGTAAGTGACGGGCATATGAGCGTGGGCAAGGAGAGTTAGCCCAGTTTCAACAATGTGGCGATGTTTTCGTTCAGCCAATCCATTTTGTTCAGGATGACCGGGACAGGAAGAGCGAAAACCAATGCCATGTTGGGCTAAAAAGCTTTGAAAGGCATGTTTGGTATACTCGCCTCCGCCATCTGATTGAAACAATTTGATTTTGGATGAAAACAGATTTTCCACATGCAATTTAAATTTTACAAAAATATCAGAAACTTCATGTTTGAATTGCATAGGAAAAATCCATGAATAACGGGAAAAATCATCCACAAACAGCACATAGTATTTTGAACCTTTGATAGAGGCGATAGGAGAACACCAAACATCAGAGTGTATCAAGTCTAAAGGATGTTTAGAAACAGAATCGGACAACTGGAATGGTAATTTAGTGCTTTTACCTAATGGACATGAATGACACAATGAAACTGAGTTTGTTCCTTGTAAAGACAAACAATTATTCGACAAAAGATGCATAAGAGTATTGGAGGCTGGATGACCGAGCCTAGAATGCCAGACTTGAGCCCCAACACGAACACCAACAAAACCAAATGGATGACCCTTGGTAGATATCTGATGGTGAATGCTTAAAGGATATAAACCATTTTCACTCTTTCCACGGAAAAGCGTCCTCCCCGACTTTAGGTCCTTTACATAGAAGCAATCAGAAAAGAACACGAAGAAACAGTTATTATCACGTGAGAATTGATGAACAGAAAGAAGATTTGCAGCAACAGTAGGGCAATGAAGGATGTTGTTCATGTTAAAGGATGAAGAATTATGAGAAAATTTGGAAGAGCCAATGTGGTGAATGTTCAAACCTGCACCATTGCCCACTGCAACTTGGTCTTTGCCTTGGTATTCATCATGAACGGTGAGGTTTCGAAGATCGGACGTGATGTGGTTGGATGCGCCACTGTCAGAAATCCATGTGGAAGGATTGTTGTTGAAAGAAGTAAGCGGTGTTGTAGCCCTGGGATGGAACGATGCAGTGGCTGCCATGGCATGAAGCTTTTGAGTAGAAACACGACCTTCATACGCATGATCCATGCGGTGATAGCAATCAATGGCTGTGTGTCGTGGTCGATTGCATATCTGACACACTGGAGTATTGACATTGGAATGTGAAGACCCATGGTTAATGGTGTCAGATGTTGAAGCATGACCACGGCCTCGACCTCGCATGGAAGCTCCCCGATGATTCATAGAGCCCCTACCTCGGTTGTTCTGCCAGTTTTGCTTTGGTGCATACATTGCCGTAGGCGTGGTTTCAAGGGCAGGTGTGTTGTATGCTTTTAGCCTCATTTCAGCACCCAGAAGTAGTGCCACAAGATCATCAAATGAAATAGCCGTATCACGGGCTTGTGCTGAACTCACAGTAGCTTCATAACTCGGACCAACATTATTCATAATTATATAAATCAGATCATCATCATCTATGGGTTTGCCAGCTAAAGCCAAATTGTCAGCAAGATGAGTAACTTTGTCAACAAATTCAGTAATGGAAAGGCCTTCACCTCGAGTACTAAACAATTCATTCCTTAATTGCATTATCCTGTTATGTGATTGAGAAGCATACCTTTTCTCTAATGATTTCCAGGTTTCATGAGACGAACCGAGACGAGCAACGGTCGACAATACGGATGGAGTAAGAGAGTTATTGATCCAGCTCAGGACCGTCTGATCCTTCTGCTGCCAAGTAACATATGCCGGATCAACTTCGGTCGTAGGTTCGCCATCTGCGCCTGTCTTAAACTTTGATGGACGCTTATTGGTACCATCTGCAAACCCCATATAACATTTGCTGTTTAATATGGGAGAGATCTGGGCAAGCCACAAGGGATAGTTGTTTCTGTCAAGCTTCATTAGTGTGAAGCCGGGCGTGTTGGAGACAACCGTATTTGGACTGATTCCTTCCATTACAATAAAGCTATTGACGGAGAGAACACAAGATGAAGAGCACAAAATGCAACCAGTAAGCCTTTGGACTTTATGGCTCTGAGTACAATAGTTTCCTGTATATTGGGATTACAAGTGATTGTTGGGATTACAAGGGATAAGGTTGTTGGTATGGAGGGATTTAAGGAGAAGAGGTTACAGGTTGTTTTGACTCCTTGTTAGCAGGAGATAGAGTTGGTAACTGAATCTGTTTATCAAGGACTGGTTCATTAAAGGATGCTATTTCAACGATCAATATTGGTTCTAACTTATGACTAGATTGTGGATCCTTTATAAAGGCTTCTCTATGCCCGAGCCAGGGGGCTTGAAGTTTTAATTAGAAGGCTCACAAGAGAAAGTTATTGGAGGGATCATGTAAGGATCGAGTTTCACATTATGGTATTTGTGTATAACAATTCTAAGATTTTTTCTCTTGTTGATCGAATAAAGTTATTTATTTTCTTGTTTCGTGGAGTAGGCGGAACTTGATTGAACATGCACGTGCATGTTTGTTCTTATTGCTATTTGTTCTAATTTTTCCGTGGTTGCTAAGATCATTGTTTATGTGTGTGTACACAACAATGCAATTATCAAAGTGATCATCGTGCATGAAAAGAGCAAGAGCTTTAATTTGTTGTAGTGGAGATATCAAGATCATACAACCCTGGCGCCTACCCATCCCATCCCATCCATGAACTTGATTAGTCAACAAGTCGATCGGCATGCAATTCATCAACTTAGATGGCAGATTGCATCAAAGTATCCTTTACTTATCATGTCCACGAAAAAGGCTCCAACTCCAACTTGATGCATAAACACAGCGCATACCGAAACCACACTACACTGCAGCCAGCCAGAAGTAGCTAGTTAGCTAGGCCCAGCTCATTCTCACTTCCAACAAAGATCGATATTAACCATGCAACTTGCCATATATATATATATATATATATAACCAATTGTTGCTGCTTACCAACCTGGCAATGCAAATACCTCTCCCAACAACAATTAAGCACTGCTGTGTCCAACTCCATAATGACAGTACAAGCGTGGGAGAATGTTAAGAGTGCTACTCGATCGATCGGGGTTTGTGTGGGCCGGGGAGTTGCAGCACTATAACACATTGCCTTCCCTTCCCTTCCCTTCCTATAGAGTTGGTTGACGCTAGAAAGTTGGGGATGGCGGGCTTACTTACGCCTAGCTAATCATAAGGACCACTCCTCGTCCATTATTAGAGGTTTTGACAATGATGTCATACTAAATTCAGACAAATATATCTTGCGCCTTTTTGATACACTACCTACATTTTCATGCATATATATGTTCTGTCTATTTATGTTATTCATAGATTGATTACAGTATTATCGGTTACGGACACGTAGATTCGTGTCTTATAGCGATGGTATACACTTTACCGTCTTAGTTGCACCCTCGGTCGAGTCGGATTCATGGATTGGTTGATGGATTAATTGATTGACAGTATTGATATGGTATAGATTCATGGATTATTGATAGACCCGATTTATCATATATAGATACTTATATTATTAGACGTTGGTCTATGTTATTTCTAGGATCAGAAACGTCCCATGACTTCACGATATAGAGATGCAACATTATCGACCTTAAACCATAGTTCAATAATATATAACCTTCTAGAGTTTAGTACTGTGGCATGAATATGGTATCAACCCAACTTAGATTTGAATCCTCTAGCGCACATTTTATGCTGAGCTTAAATTTTTTTTTTTTTTAAATATAACAACATGATTCCTGTTCTTCGTGGTAAGCGGGTTGCAGCAGCGAGTTGGAATATAAACTCTCACTAAAACTTTTAGGATATGCTTGGTAACGACATTTTTATCAATTTTGAAATATTTTTGAACGACTGTTTATGAAGTATTTTAAAAATTCATGTTTATTAATTTTTTTGAGGCACTGATTTTGGTCGGCTCAAAAATTCACAAAAATTGGTGTAATATAATTTTGGACGTCTTTATAAACACTCCAAATCGACGTATTTTTAATGGTTTTACTTTTTTTTTTTACATTTATATCATCATCCAAAATTTATAATTATAACTACTGATACCTTTTTTTTTTATCTCTGTTTCTCTTTTACTTCTTTCAAACTATGACTACTTTTTTCGGTAAGTTCTTAAAATCTCTCCCCTACTTGCTTTCAGGCGTTTCTATATATTATTTTATGAGTTTCTATTATTTTGATCAAATATCCAAACTTCTCTCCTACTTTCATCCATACGTTTCTATTATTTCGTGTATTTCTATTAATTTATTTATATATAGACATACAAGTAATTTTATTCGTGTAATTTTTTTTTAAACCTCTCGTTAATGAATTATCAAGTATGGGTTGGACTGGTTTAAAAACCGCTACTTAAAACTACCAAAAACCGAAACGCCTCATAACTGCTTATAACCGATAGCCTAAAAACACCTCATAATTGCTACCACTACAATTGTCAAACATATCCTAGATTTTTTTGGGAAAACACTGTATTCTTGTGATGTTGTAGTAACTCTAAAAAATTTGAAATATATGAAGTGTTTTAACCACCACACCTAGATAATCAACCTAAGATGAGACACATACCCAAAACTTCATAGTATATATTCAAAGAGTAATGGTATTCGTACATCCAAAGTGTCCATCCAAATCATCCCTTCTTATGTGACAGCTGATGTGACATGTTAAATAGCATTATGTGATAAGTAATGTGACAACCGACATAACAAATTTTAATTACCCAAAAGATTAATTATCCAAAAAATTTAATGTTAATATTAATGTCAATATTAATTTTAAAATTTGTCATATCATTTGTCACATTAACCATCATGTCAGCTACCATATAAGGATGAATAATTTGTAGGAACGGATATCATTATTCATATTCAAAACTTGATATCGGTTTTAACGACAAGATTTGACAAGGGTTTTGCTCTCTTGTGGTGCTCAAGTTGCACAAGTACTACTTGAACTTTCCCAACACAATCACAATCTGTAGATGCTCTTTGGTGTGTCTAAAGAAGAAGGCTAGCTAGCTACGAAGTAAACCACGTTTCCACAGTTCCACTAAGTAGAGCAATATTGCCATATTTTCCGCAAACTTTTTAGCCTGATGGGAACAGGCATTAATTAATGCTAGCTATTCCACTAAGTAGAGCAATATTGCCATATTTTCCGCAAACTTTTTAGCCTGATGGGAACAGGCATTAATTAATGCTAGCTATGGCAAGGTACATCGATCATCAACTACTACTGGATGAGAAGGGAAGGAAGGAAGATCAGAGAATAATATGGCAAAGAAAGAAAAGAGGGAACTCGGCATCCCAGCTTGTATACAGCCTTATCCATAGGAGGTACGTACACATTATACTTCTCTTTCCTGTGGTTACAAAACTTCCTCTCCAAAGATCTTTGCTAGCTTATGAAAGATATGAGCAACTAAGAATATGTTCTAATAAGAGTTTCTTTGATTCACGTTATTGCTAGCTACTCTAGTCTTCATGGGGAACAATATCCATGCAACGATGTCCCGACTGCATCGATCTCTTTCCAGATTTGGTTGGACCAATTCAGTGGCTCCGTACAGTTTGGATTTGTCAGAGACTCAGAGCATATATATCTTGTTATATATTAAAACACATATGATCATATATATTGTTCGATGTTAGCTCGTTGGCCGGAATGATCGAGCTAGTACCTAATTTCTTTATTACCACAAGCCCTCCCTTGATCAAAAGCAAGCAAGCTAGCTAGCTAGCTTAATCTTGAAACTAACCATTCTTACGAGTATTGTGGAAAAAACTGATGAAGTTCATACCGAGATACTAATTAGATGGACATGATCAGGATCTTGATCGACATTTCATGTTTCTGCAGTTTCACATATATGCTAATATTGAATCCATGTCACAAAAGTACTATGGTTACACGATACACACACCAAGCATATGTACATGTATATATCAATAATCAAACTCAATTGTTTACTGATAATTAATCATGCATATCCTGTGATCGAATGTACGACGTAGGTGTTTCTTTACCAAATTAATAGTACTCTCCTACTTATTATACTCGTTATTACAAAAGTCTGATATTGGTCCTTTCTAATTGTTAACCACTCACTGAAATAGTATTGAGATTATTCAATAAAATTAAGCATATGCTTCTTTAGGATGCATATGCTTACTGATTATGACATCAATGGCCGCCTCAAGCCGTGAAATTCTTTGTCTGGGAATCCTTCTTGAATCTCTCTTTATTAATTTGTGGGTGTTGCTAGCTAGCTATAGTGGCTTAGCCATTAGCTAGCTTCCATACCATTTTAAACAAGCTTTATTAATTCTTGTTCATTAGTTAATATTGAGCTTAATTTGCGCTTTCATGTGCTTCCCCACCTTGTCCTAAGAGTGTTGTACAAATAAACAAAGATTTGAGAGCTATCAAGACTGTTACTGTCAACCTTTTCCATAATTAACTTCCTCTCATATTCCTTCCTACAAAGTATTGTCAACCTTTTCTATGCGCATAGGCGAAAACAGAGAGAGAAAGAATATATTCAAGGATTTATGTGTTGAAGTAGACAGTCGATGATTTGCTTCTGCTAAATCAGTTTCTGGAAAATTAATCATTTGACTGGTAACATATTAACTGGACATGTTTTTTTTACAGCTATAACTAAATCATGATTATGGAAGGGACATGGATGGTGCAACATGCAAGTGGTTTGTCTCCCTATGATCCAGGTGAACGTACGGAAGAAATATATGTCGGCTTGTACATGAGAGATTGATAAAAGAAGGGTGTTGATAAGGACACAACACAATTTATTTAGCAATAGCCCATTGAATTTTTTATAAAAAAATTACAAGTTTGTCACTCCTCAAAGTTATTTAGGGTTAGTCCACACCAACCTATATAAGTCAAAATTATTTTCTCTTCTTTATTTTTCACCCTCATATGAAGAAATCTATCATTCTCTCAAGTCCAAAAATCTAAACCTAACTTTGGAATTTGATAGTTGTGGTCCCAAGTAGAAGAAAATTTTGCTTTGGTGATTGTCCAACAAATATTCTTTCGGTATGTCTTCGACAACATACGATGAATAAGTTTTGCGATTGTCACAAAAATATTTAGTTCTATTTGACTATTGTAGGAGCGACTATTGTAGGAGCGATACATGAAATTATCTTCGATGAAGAAGTCAGATCATGCAATCCATTAAATATGCACTCCGGTCCTTTCGAAGAACATGTCGGTTGTTCCGAAGCACGTACGGTACGTAAAATGATAACCCTATTTCGACAATCATCGTGTAAGGACTGTATAAAATTCAACAGTCCTATATAAATATAGGACTGTCATAATTTTGACCGTCCTATATACTAAGTGGACTGTCAAAATAGTGACAATCCTGAATCTTAAAGACTATAAATTATTTGAACTGCCAATTATTTGAAGTTATTAATTTTTAGATTATTTTATATTGGTTATAGGACCAATCTCGTACAGATGTTGTGGTACATCCTGCTATTGGGGTTGATGTGGAGAATATATTCTCAACGGATATTCAATTTGTATCCCAGAAAGAAGCATTAGATTGGTGCAGAGAAGTTGGAAGACGACATAACATAGTCATTGTCATTGCAAGATCTATCAGATCTCGGCTGGGCCAAAAATATGTAGAGCTGGGCTGCGAAAGAGGAGGTGTGTTCAGGGAGCATCATAAAAAAAAGGGTGTTGTTGAAAAAAAATTCCCAAGAAAAACGTTGGGACGAGAAAATGTGGTTGTCCATTTAAGGTGTTGATTGTAAAAGTAGAAGATGTGAAGTGGATAATCGAAGTTAAGAATGGAATACACAATCATCCTATTCCAGAGACACTTACGGGTCATGCCTACGTGTCACGGTTGAAGGAGGATGAGAGAAAGTTGGTTGAAGAACTATTCCTTTCCGGAGTTGCCCCAAAACAAATCTATTCTGCCGTGCGACAAAAAGAAGATGGGAAGAAGTCAACCATGAGGACGATCTGTAATAGTTTGGCGAGAGCGAAATGTAATAGTATGAAAGAAAGAATGATGATGCAGCAAGTATTAAAGTTACTTGGGGAGCATCACTACGTGGAGTACCATATAAGACATCCACAAAATGATGAACTTCTTTCATTATTTTGGGCTCATCCTGATTGCACACACTTGGCTCGGTCCTTCGCAGACGTGTTGGCCCTTGATTGTACATATAAGACCAACAAGTTCAAGATGCCTCTTTTTCACGTTGTTGGGTTTATGTCTACAGGAAAAACATTTTCAGTTGCTTTTTGTTTTATAAAGAGTGACACGGTAGAGGACTACACTTGGACGTTGAGAAAACTACAATCCCTTTACACAGGATACAAAGAGCCCTCTGTTATTGTTACCGACAGAGAATATGCGATGATAAATGCTATAGATATTGTATTTTCTCATGTGCATAGACTACTATACACTTGGCATATAAATCGAAATATCCAAGCTCAATACAAGAGGAAATTTGAAAATATGGACGGTAAAATCGACATGCTTCGCTTCGAAGAATTTTACAGTGATTGAAGTCTTGTATGGCGAGCAAGTACTACAGACAGTTACGATACAACATGGTACATGTTCAAACAAAAGTGGGAGACGAGTAACCCGACATGTATATTTTATATCAAAGATACTTAGCTAGAACCACATAAAGAATAATTTGTTTTAGCATGGACGAACATGGTGAAGCATTATGGCACAATCACTACGAACCAGGTCGAAGGATCACACTCAAGTTTAAAAAGATATCTACGGTCATCGGTTGATAATTTTGTCTCCGTTTGGCAATCAATTCATTTGATGATTATTTTCACGGTGAACGGGATTGTAGCATCATTTGAGATAAGCCTCAATATTGTAAAGCATGGATACAAGCATGAACACCTCTTGGATGGTTTAATCTATGTAGTATCTCACAAGGCCTTGGGCTTATTGTTTGAGGAGATTGGTAGGTCAAAGTTTGTTGGTTATGATCCCGAGGTTTGCGGTTGTTCATATCGACATTCACTCGGCCTTCCTTGTGTACATGATATTAACGAATATCGTCGTCAATCTATACCTATTCCAATAGATGTTGTTGATCAATGTTGGAGACAGCTGTCGATAATGCCGACGGTGGAAGTTCACGATAATTTCTTTTCTTAGCCACAAGTGAAACTCCTGCACGCAAGGTGGTGTGTCGTATCAGAACCGGAGAGAAGATCCATTGAGGTTAAAATCCAAGAAATTGCAGTCCCGACAATAACTCGATTGCAAGAGCCATCTGTTGTTCGAACTCCTAAGGGAAGACCACACTCAAGAATGAGTAGAGCAAAAAAGAAGGAGATGGAGTCAACTAAAAGAGATCCATCCTTGTTTGAACATATTGAACGCAATTTAGAGCAAGTTGAGGCAAAGTCGGTTATCGAAAGTGTGGTATTTTTGCAGAAAAAGAGAGCTTACTATTCGAAGGGGAAAGAAACAGAAAAAGAATGATGCAGTCACGGCGGAGGGTTTAGATAACTTCTCTGATTCATATAGTCTATACATTCAAAATTGTCTACCTGAGATATGGGATTTCATTTAGTCTATTGTTGATGTTCCTAAGGATGGCCATTGTGGATATCATGCACTAGCAAGACATCTAGGTATTCAGTTGAAGCAGGATGGAGACAGGTTAAGGAAGAGCTGTACGAGGAGTTGGAGTCTCGTCTATCCTTCTATAGGCAGATACTCGGCGAAGAAATTATTGGAGATTTGTTGGCAAGCATACCTTGTACGAAAACAGTTACCGGACCAGACCATTACATGGATATCCCGTCTGCTGCATACGTATTATCTAATTGGTATAAGATACCTATTGTAATTATCTCACAAGGCTTTAACAATACTTTCTTTCCAATGTGCGCTCCCCCGGCCGAACACAGACTACCCAATCTATGGGTCTGGTCTGGTTCGGGTCGGTTCAATAGGAAATAAACCGGGTTATTCTAGGGTTTAATTTGGTTTAATAAAAACTTAGTTTTTAGGTCTTTAAAAATGCTTCCGGGGTCCAATAAATTCCAGGAAAATTACCCTATGTCTAATATTTTATTTTACACCTAAAAATATTATTTTAATATTATTTTAATATTTAATAAACATATTTAAAAAATTATTTATAACCTGAATACCTTGATTTAAATTAGTAAAAAATCACAGAAAAATTCCAAAAATTGATTTTTAAAATCCTGAAAAATCAGGGGGTTTACAATCTACCCCCCTTAAGAGGATTGCGTCCTCGCAATCAAAGAATAACCGGTCAACAGAGATGACACGGTTGCAAGCATTGTTCGAAGCACATCACGATCAAGGAGAATCAAGGATGGGGGTTTAAGCAAAACAAATAGGGAATCATTTTCCTAAGCAAATGGAAGTTATACAATTTCCAGAATGAAGAAAATTTAGAAAACTACAGTTTAGAAAAACTAGGTTATCACTTATAAAACATACTAGGTTATTAATTATTAGCAAGTTCAAAATTACCAGGTTAAGGCTAAGGTCACGAACCAACAGGCACGAGCTCAAGCAATACTAGAACTAGATAGCTACGAAATAACTTACGCGCATTAGCTACTCCACGAGTCTGCGTGTTCTCCAAAGTCATCGCGAAAGCTTGTCCGCGTCCTCGCGGTGGATTCCTCTGCTGCTGCTGGGCCTGGTGGAAGAGTGCTGCTTGTGGTGCCAAGGGTGGTCTCGACTGATACCCTCCTGGGGCTGGTGGTCTAACTTCTCCAATTTCTGTCTGTGGTATTCCCAATGCTGGATAGACTAGCCTTGGTGCTGGTAAAGATTGTCTGTTTAACATTAGTGCTCCCTCTCGATGCTGAGGACAATCCTTGGCTAAGTGTTGATTGGTTCCGCAAATCAAGCATAATCCCAACTTGCGTCTGCATTCCCTCTCAATATGACCTGTCTTGCCACAGTATTGACATGTAGGTAGTATTTACAGAGATGCTCTGGGTGGCTGGTGCATGTGAGGTCTCTTTGCAGTTTCTTCCTGTCACGCCCCAGTCCCCAAAATACCGTGGGACCAGATACGTGGCAATGGCCAGCAGTACGCACCGATGGACAAACCCAATTTAATGGATCCATCAGGGCATACTTAAGCTGTAAAATCAAGTCTACGACAATCATGGCACAACTAATCTCATCCACACAAGATATAAAATATGATCCACAGAATAAATAAGGAATATAAATCATCAGCTAGTCTCAACAAAGTACTTCGGGGAACAACCCGATAAATATCTAATACAAAGGTTCAACAGACCAGAATGTAAATGACTGAAATAAATAATAAATACTGAGCATGAAACATGGATGCTCAGGAGAAGTCTTCGGCTAACACCTCGTCCTCGGATGGCGGTACAGCTCCTGGATCAGTTCCTGCTGTGGTCCCGTATACCTCGGGATAGATCACGTCTGCAAATCCTGGTGACATAATCCGGATCTAGGTCCTCAGGGGACATAGCAAGGTACAAGAAAGCTCAAGCCAAATAAATGTAGTGTAGAAAATAAATAGAATAAATAGGGCAAATATGTAAATATCTGTGTGAAATGCAGAAGAAAACATCATTAGTACTCAGGTTGGAACAACTACAAGCTCTGTGTAGAGGAGCCGGTAGCAGTGATATCATGAGGTGGTCTAACTCAGCGGGAGACCGAGTAGCCGGCATAACATAGTCAACCTGTAGCCTGTGGGTCTCTCCAGCAATAGATGGAACAATAAGGGAATACTAAATAACCAGCTAAGTGATATGCAAGATGAGAGCAGCACTAGAACTCAGGCTGAAGCCACTACAAGCTCAGTGTCGGGGAGCCGGTAGCAGCAGTAATAATGAGTAATGGGCCAAGCTCGGGCTTCAGAGTCTTGTGCCTCACAATAGTAGGGGTGTATATATATATGATCAGCCTGTAGTCTGTGTGTCTCTCCCCACCCAATGTAACCACGTATATCATGACCATAACGTCTCATGTCCATGTCAGCGGGATCATAACTAATGCACAAGTCATAATGTATCTAAGAATATAGTATCTCTGTCAAGTCCTGTATCCTATACAGAATCACCACGAATATCTCGGGAAGATCTTGTCTCATGAACAGTGTCAAGTATCCTGGGTCATAGTGTACTTGGTAAGACAAGTACGAGAAGATAAAGTGTCACGCGTATCCATCTCTAGATGACAATACACAACACCGCGTACGGTGTCGGCACCCGACTGATAATCGGACGCTAAGTACGTCACACGGTCCTAGGTTAAGCATGCACAGCAATATAAATGAAGCAAGGGAAATATATAACAATACTGCAGAGTTTGGCAAGGTACACTTGCCTGATGTCCGAATACCAACAACTGTCCCGGTATCAGTGGATCCGGTAGGTACTACTCCAAAAGCTGTAATAAACATCACCAACAATCTCAGAAGATGTCAAATAGCTAGAAATGCCTGTCCTTACGTCCAATTTGGACACAGGGGCAAAAAGGTCATTTTCGGGCCAAAGTGGGGTCCACATGTGGGCCACTTTGCACCGAAAAGCGTGTCAGGGTCAAAGATCTCCAAATTCTGCAAACTCAGTGTCTACAAGTCAGGAATGATGATACGAACCCAACGGAACTTCCAGAATTGGATTTCGATGAACCGATCACAAAATCGCCCGTCAAGTGGAGCCTGTGGGGCCCACGATACGCGATTTTGTCAACGTTCTCAGAATAGAACCAAACTTGGGTCACAGGACCAGCGTATTACTACGAGTTCGATGACATAAGTTTTGTCTCGATCCGACATGTGTACACAAAGTTACAGCATGTTCCAGAAAGGACGGATACGGGGTGTCGTCGGCGGATACGCGTTGATTCCGGTGTGCACGCACATCCGAATCAACTTTTGCGAAATCCCACATGACCGTATCAACGTCGCACACGGTTCGGTAAAGACCGTGTGCGACCAAGTCGTCCCGTTTGGCGGGGCGCACTCAGTTCCGGGGTGAAACAGGGCATTGTTTTTCCTGTTTTTGGATCGCGGTGTACGATCACCACAGGACGCGATGCACCGAGCGGGTTACACGGACACCGAGAGGGTTATACAGTCTACGTGTAGAAACTGACGGAATCGAAAACGGAGTTACGAGGTGAGAGAAAACGGTACCTGAATAGGGCTCCGTGAACGCTGAATTCCACGTGTCCGAGGGTCAATTTCGTGTCCTGGGACCGAGTTGCTGTGTCCTGGCGTGTGTCCGAGCTAGGGTTCCGATTGTGGCAGCGATGGAGCTTCGCCGGAGGGGTCGGTCTCGGGGTCGGCGAGGTCGACTAGGCGGCGGCTTCTGCAAAGTCGGTCGGCGACTCACGTGGGCCGGAGTGGGTTCACGCGGGCTGGGTGGACTCTGATGGAGTGGGTTTGGCCGACGATGGCGCCGGAGGGACGGGGCAGAGGCGGTGATGGGTTGGGGGAGGAAGATGTCGCGGGGGCTGGGGAGTTAGGGGGTCGACGGGGTTCGTCCGCTGTGGCGGAGCCGAGTCGAGGTCTGGAGTGGAGCGGCGGGTACGGGCGGCGTTAGGGTTCAGTTAAGGGCGGTGGATGGTGGAGTTGGTCGAAGCGGGCTGCTGATCGAGGGAGAGGTCGATGGCGGCGCCGCGGATTTCTAGGTTTGCGGTTGGCACAAACGCCAAGGAAGGGATTTATACCCTGCTACAGGAACTCCGGCAAGCTAGGGCTTCCCAATTGGTTTTCGGGTCCGGGTCGGGTTTGGCTCGGATCCGACCCGACCCGCTATGCTGGGTTTGGTTCAGGCAGGGTTGGTTTGATTTGGTTTGGTTCGGTTTATCAATTCATTCATTTTTAGGGCTTAAAACGCTACTCCGGAGTCCAATAAATTCATCGAAAAATACCCTGTGTCCGATTTTCCATTTTACACCATAAAATATTATTTCCATAATATTTTAACACCAATTAGCAACACTTAAAATTCTTTAAATCACAATCACCTTCGTTTTAAATTCCAAAAAAATACCAAAAATTCGGAATAACTCATTTTAAAATTATTCTCAAAAATCAGGGTGTTTACAATCTACCCCCCTTAAGAGGATTGCGTCCTCGCAATCAAAGAATAAGCTACTAAAGGAAGAACTATAAAATACAAGGTTGCTTAGTTTACAACTACATTCTCGAACAAATGAGGATAACGCTGGCGCATACTATCTTCTCGTTCCCAAGTCGATTCTCCAAGAGAATGATGTTTCCATGCTACACGAACCAGTCTGATTGTCTGTCCCCGCAATGTCTTCTCACTGACGTCGAGGATGCCAACTGGTTGTTCTTCATATCTCAAGCTTGGGCCTACTGCGATCTCCGAATGATCGACTATGTGACTTGGGTCGATCACGTACCTTCGCAGCTGTGAGACGTGGAATACGTCATGCACTCCCTCTAAGGATGGAGGTAATGCAAGACGATAAGCCACCTCACCAATGCACTCTAGAATGTCAAATAGCCCAATATACCTTGGACTCAACTTGCCTCTGCTCCCGAATCTGATAGTACCACGAGTGGACGAAATCCTCAAGAACACGTGCTCTCCTTCTTTGAACTCTAGGGGACGTCTGTGTGTATCTGCCCAATGCTTCTGTCTGTCCTGAGCTGCTTGTAGATGATTCTGAATCTGTTTCACCTTTTTCACTGTCTGCGTTACCAATTCTGGATCCAGTATTTGACGTTCACCAACATCACTCCAACATATAGGCGATATGTACTTCCTTCCGTATAATGCCTCGAATGGTGCCATCTGAATACTGGCCTGATAACTGTTATTGTAGGAGAACTCCACTAAATGCAAATGATCTTCCCAAGATCCTCCAAAGTCTAGCATACATGATCGTAACATATCCTCCAAGATCTGAATGGTGCGCTCCGATTGGCCATCTATCTGTGGGTGGTAAGCTGTGCTGAATTTGAGTCTGGTGCCCAGACTCTCTTGCATGCTTCTCCAGAAATGAGATTTAAATCTCGAATCTTGATCCGATACAATACTGACAGGCACTCCATACAATTTGACGATTTGTCGCATATACATGTCGGCTAGTACCTCTGTGGACTGTCCAACTCTAAATGGCAAGAAATGTGCCGATTTAGTGAGTCGATCCACAATAACCCATACTGCATCTCTTCCGCTTGGGCTCCTTGGAAATCCTGTGACAAAATCTATCGTGATATATTCCCACTTCCATTCTGGTATAGGAAGCGGCTGTAACATACCTGCAGTCCTCTGATGTTCGGCCTTTACTTGCTGGCAGACTAAGCATTTGGCTACAAATCTTGCAATCTCTCTTTTCATTCTATGCCACCAGTAATACTGTCTTAAGTCTCGGTACATCTTGGTTCCTCCTGGGTGAACAGAGTACATAGAGCTATATGCTTCCGTCATTAACTCCTGCCTTAATTCTCTATTTGGAACATACATGCGATTTCCAAACCTTAATGTCCCGACTTCATGTATGCGAAGTCCTGTCTGTATGCCTGCTTCTGTCTTCTCCTTCAGTCTTCGAAATCTAGCATCGATGGGCAATGCCTCCTTAATCTTCTCCACGAGTGATGACCTAACTTCAAGATTAGCCAGCAAGCCATTCTGTCCTGGTAAGACAACCTCTATCTGAAGCTCCTGTAGATCTCTCAATAACTCGGGCTGCATCGTCAAGAAATAAGCCGTAGGCTTCCTGCTCAGTGCATCTGCTACTACATTCGCCTTTCCCGGATGATACTGCAGATCTATGTCAAAATCTACCATCAATTCCAGCCAATGCCTCTGCCTCATGTTAAGCTCCTTCTGAGTATATACATACTTCAGACTTTTGTGATCTGTAAAGATGTCTACTTTCTCCCCATAAAGGTAGTGCCTCCAAATCTTTAATGCAAATATAACTTCAGCTAACTCCAGATCGTGTGTTGGATAGTTCTTCTCGTGGACCTTCAACTGTCTCGACGCATAAGCAATAACTTTGCCATGTTGCATCGAAACACATCCTAATCCACTACCTGATGCATCACTGTAAACAACAAAACCTCCTGACCCTGAAGGAAGAGTCAAAACAGGTGTTGTTGTTAATCTTCTCTTCAATTCTTCGAAGGCCTTCTGGCAGTCTTCTGTCCATATAAACTCCTGATCTTTACGTGTCAGCTTCGTCATCGGTTCTGCAGTCCTCGAGAAATTTTCTACAAACCTTCGGTAATATCCCACGAGTCCGAGAAAACTTCTCACCTCTGCAACTGATGTGGGGGTAGGCCAAGTCTCTATTGCCGCAACTTTCTCTGGATCCACTGAAAGTCCTTCTCCTGAGATGATATGTCCCAAGAAAGATACTTTGTCCATACAGAACTCACACTTACTGA
Source organism: Iris macrosiphon (assembly GCA_036927795.1). Taxonomy (NCBI): domain Eukaryota; kingdom Viridiplantae; phylum Streptophyta; class Magnoliopsida; order Asparagales; family Iridaceae; genus Iris; species Iris macrosiphon. Next base: position 181,099,139 of record JAYESA010000001.1, read on the forward strand.
GTTTGGCGTATAACTTCTCCTGTCTCAAGGTCTCTAACACGATTCTGAGATGCTCCTCGTGCTCTTCGTGGCTCTTAGAATATATGAGGATGTCGTCAATGAACACAACCACAAATTTATCCAAAAACTGATGAAAGACTCTGTTCATCAAACTCATAAACACTGCTGGCGCGTTGGTTAAACCAAACGGCATCACCAAGAACTCATAATGTCCATACTTGGTCCTGAAAGCTGTCTTCGGGATGTCTTCCTTCCTTACTTTGATCTGATGGTAGCCGGATCTAAGGTCAATCTTCGAGAATATCCTAGCACCACTCAATTGATCGAATAGATCATCAATGCATGGTAAGGGATACCTGTTCTTGATGGTCATAACATTCAGTGCCCTGTAGTCAATGCATAACCATACGGTTCTGTCCTTCTTCGGCACAAATAATATGGGTGCTCCCCAAGGTGAAATACTGGGCCGAATGAAACCCTTCTCCAGAAGATCGTCAACCTGTTCTTTCAACTCCACTAACTCTTTAGGTGTCAGCCGATATACTGATGAAGTGATAGGCTTTGCTCCTGGAGTTAAGTCTATTGTGAATTCTATTTCACGATCAGGCGGTAAACCTGGAAGATCATCAGGAAATACATCCACAAATTCTGATATGACTCTTGGGTAACCTGTCTCCTCTTCTATAGATAGTACCCTAAGAGTAGGCTGAACTCCTTGCTCTACTGCTCCTCGAAGAAACTCGAATTCTGGATGTCCTAGCGGTCTAAATATAACCCGCCCAAGTCGGCAATCAAGAGTCGCATGGTACTGACTTAACCAGTCCATACCAAGTACGACATCATAATCCGGCATAGAAAAGATCAGAAATTGAGCTCGCATTTCTCTTCCACAAACTACTACAGAATATGATCTACAGACGTTACTAACCGGAATAATTCCACCTCCAGTAAGAATTCTCTTCATCTTCGGAAGGGGTGCGGTAGCTACTCTATGGGTGGCTACAAAGCTAGCTGCTATAAATGAATGCGATGCTCCAGAATCAAATAATGCTACAGCTGGTAATAAAGCTACTAAAATAGTACCTGCGATGACCTCGCATGTTGTAGCCTCCTCTTCAACAGCTAATGTGAATGCCTGGCCTCGTTCCTGAGCTTGGCCTCTCTACTGCTGAGTCTGCTGAAATAGAGCTGCCTGTGGTGCCAGGGGTAGTCTCTGTTGATTCCCTCCTGGGGTTGGTGGCCTGACGCCTCCAACTCCTGCCCGCTGTGCTCCTACGGCTGGATAAGCTGGTCGTGGTGCAGGCAAAGCTAATCTCGGTGTTCCCTCTCTGCGCTCGGTGTAGTCTCTGGTCTGATCCTGGTTGGACCCGCAAGCCAAGCAGAGTCCCAACTTGCGTCTGCATTCTCTCTCAATGTGACCTATCTTGCCGCAGTGGTGACAAGTAGGGAGAGATATGGCCCTGTGTGCTGTCCTCTCTGGCATACTCCTCTGGGTCCATTTTGCTGAATCCCCATGTGCTGTCCTGGTTGGTGCTGAGTTGATAGGCCTTTTCAGGTTCGACTCTCTTCTAGTGACGCGCTCCATGTGTCATGCTGCTGCGAGAACGTCGGTATAAGATGTAGGTGCGACCGACCCAATCAATCTCTGGAGCTCGAACTTCAGCCCGTCAAAGAACTTTTCAGCTTTCTCTTCCTCTGTCGCAATCAAGGTTGGGGCAAAGCGACTGAGGCGAATAAACTCCGCATTGTATTCTTCCACTGTCATGTTGCCTTGGATAAGGCGGTTGAACTTGTCTCTGAGCTCTGACCGTGCTACTGCGGGAATATACATCTCTTTGAAGAGTCTGGAGAACTCTTCCCAGGTGACTCGGTCCTGCCCGAGCCTCCTCCTCTCTGCTAACCTCCAGTGACGTGCATTCTCAGTTAACTGCATTCTGACTGTAGTCATCCACTTCTCTCTCGGAAGTTCAGCGGCTTCCAACTGATGCTGTATGTTTGTGAGCCATTCATGAACTTCTGTTGGCCCCTTTTTACCAGAAAATGTACGAGGCTTGAGCTGACGGAAGTCGATGATAGATCCCGTCGTCGATCGCCTCGCTGGTGGATTTGCCTGCTCCAATACGGATACCAGGCTGGTTCTCAGATACTCGGCCTCCTGTCGATAGGCCTCTTGCTGAATCTGCTGCTGTGCTTGCATCATAGCATACATCATCTGGAACATCTGTTGCCCGTCCATGGCTTGTCCTGGCGGGAAAACTGGCATCTGGGGAGTGAACTATGGTGGAGGTGGGATGTCATCTCTCCGGAACCTTGGATTAGGCTGACCGGTTTGATCGCTCTGCGATGCTTGCCCTCCATTCCCTGGGGTCACTCCGTCTATATAAGTAACCACAGCGTCGTGTGGCGTATCCAATAGAATCTCGTCTCCGTTCCTGGGATCCATTCCTGTGCAACCAAAAGATAAACTGTAAGAACGCACAGAGGAATCAACACAGGATGCAATCAAGTATCAAATTCGAGTTCGATATAGAGTTCAAAAAATGGTTTAATGATGGATGAGAACCTAGAACTTATCCTATCCTTAGGGCAGGCTAGTTCAGTCCTTAAGTTGAAACCGAACAATTTAGTCGTGGACCTGCATGGGCCACCACAAAAACCATGTCACGCCCCAGTCCCCAAAATACCGTCGGACCAGATACGTGGCAATGGCCAGCAGTACGCACCGATGGACAAACCCAATTTAATGAATCCATCAGGGCATACTTAAGCTGTAAAATCAAGTCTACGACAACCATGGCACAACTAATCTCATCCACATAAGATATAAAATATGATCCACAGAATAAATAAGGAATGTAAATTATCAGCTAGTCTCAACAAAGTACTTCGGGGAACAATCCGATAAATATCTAATACAAAGGTTCAACAGACCAGAATGTAAATGACTGAAATAAATAATAAATACTGAGCATGAAACATGGATGCTCAGGAGAAGTCTTCGACTAACACCTCGTCCTCGGATGGCGGTACAGCTCCTGGATCAGTTCCTGCTGTAGTCCCGTATACCTCGGGATAGATCTCGTCTGCAAATCCTGGGGACATAATCCGGATCCAGGTCCTCAGGGGACATAGCAAGGTACAAGAAAGCTCAAGCCAAATAAATGCAGTGCAGAAAATAAATAGAATAAATAGGGCAAGTATGTAAACATCTGTGTAAAATGCAGGAGAAAACATCATTAGTACTCAGGTTGGAACAACTACAAGCTCTGTGTAGGGGAGCCGGTAGCAGTGATATCATGAGGTGGTCTAACTCAGCGGGAGACTGAGTAGCCGACATAACATAGTCAACCTGTAACTTGTGGGTCTCTCCAGCAATAGATAGAACAATAAGGGAATACTAAATAACCAGCTAAGTGATATGCAAGATGAGAGCAGCACTAGAACTCAGGCTGAAGCCACTACAAGCTCAGTGTCGGGGAGCCGGTAGCAGCAGTAATAATGAGTAATGGGCCAAGCTCGGGCTTCAGAGTCTTGTGCCTCACAATAGTAGGGGTGTATATATATATGATCAGCCTGTAGTCTGTGTGTCTCTCCCCACCTAATGTAACCACGTATATCATGACCATAACGTCTCATGTCCATGTCAGCGGGATCATAACTAATGCACAAGTCATAATGTATCTAAGAATATAGTATCTCTGTCAAGTCCTGTATCCTATACAGAATCACCACGAATATCTCGGGAAGATCTTGTCTCATGAACAGTGTCAAGTGTCCTGGGTCATAGTGTACTTGGTAAGACAAGTACGAGAAGATAAAGTGTCACGCGTATCCATCTCTAGATGACAATACACAACACCGCGTACGGTGTCGGCACCCGACTGATAATCGGACGCTAAGTACGTCACACGGTCCTAGGTTAAGCATGCACAGCAATATAAATGAAGCAAGGGAAATATATAACAATACTGCAGAGTTTGGCAAGGTACACTTGCCTGATGTCCGAATACCAACAACTGTCCCTGTATCAGTGGATCCGGTAGGTACTACTCCAAAAGCTGTAATAAATATCACCAACAGTCTCAGAAGATGTCAAATAGCTAGAAATACCTGTCCTTACGTCCAATTTGGACACAGGGGCAAAAAGGTCATTTCCGGGCCAAAGTGGGGTCCACATGTGGGCCACTTTGCACCGAAAAGCGTGTCAGGGTCAAAGGTCTCCAAATTCTGCAAACTCAGTGTCTACAAGTCAAGAATGATGATACGAACCCAACGGAACTTCCAGAATTGGATTTCGATGAGCCGATCACAAAATCGCCCGTCAAGTGGAGCCTGTGGGGCCCACGATACGCGATTTTGTCAACGTTCTCAGAATCGAACCAAACTTGGGTCACAGGACCAGCGTATTGCTACGAGTCCGATGGCATAAGTTTTGTCTCGATCCGACATGTGCACAAAGTTACAGCATGTTCCAGAAAGGACGGATACGGGGTATCGTCGGCGGATACGCGTTGATTCCGGTGTGCATGCACATCCGAATCGACTTCTGCGAAATCCCACACGACCGTATCAACGTCGCGCACGGTTCGGTAAAGACCGTGTGCGACCAAGTCGTCCCGTTTGGCGGGGCGCACTCAGTTTCGGGGTAAAACAGGGCATTGTTTTTCCTGTTTTTGGATCGCGGTGTGCGATCACCACAGGACGCGATGCACCGAGCGGGTTGCACGGGCACCAAGAGGGTTATACAGTCTACGTGTAAAAACTGACGGAATCGAAAACGGAGTTGCGAGGTAAGAGAAAACGGTACCTGAACAGGGCTCCGTGAACGCTGAATTCCACGTGTCCGAGGGTCAATTTCGTGTCCTGGGACCGAGTTGCTGTGTCCTGCGTGTGTCCGAGCTAGGGTTCCGATCGTGGCAGCGACGGAGCTTCGCCGGAGGGGTCGGTCTCGGGGTCGGCGAGGTCGACTAGGCGGCGGCTTCTGCAAAGTCGGTCGGCGACTCACGCGGGCCGGAGTGGGTTCACGCGGGCTGGGTGGACTCTGATGGAGTGGGTTTGGCCGACGATGGCGCCGGAGGGACGGGGCGGAGGCGGTGATGGGTTGGGGGAGGAAGATGTCACGGGGGCTGGGGAGTTAGGGGGTCGACGGGGTTCGTCCGCTGTGGCGGAGCCGAGTCGAGGTCTGGAGTGGAGCGGCGGGTACGGGCGTTAGGGTTCAGTTAAGGGCGGTGGATGGTGGAGTTGGTCGAAGCGGGCTGCTGATCGAGGGAGAGGTCGATGGCGGCGCCGCGGATTTCTAGGTTTACGGCTGGCACAAACGCCAAGGAAGGGATTTATACCCTGCTACAGGAACTCCGGCAAGCTAGGGCTTCCCAATTGGTTTTCGGGTCCGGGTCGGGTTTGGCTCGGATCCGACCCGACCCGACCCGACCCGCTATGCTGGGTTCGGTTCAGGCAGGGTTGGTTTGATTTGGTTTGGTTCGGTTTATCAATCCATTCATTTTTAGGGCTTAAAACGCTACTCCGGAGTCCAATAAATTCACCGAAAAATACCCTGTGTCCGGTTTTCCATTTTACACCATAAAATATTATTTCCATAATATTTTAACACCAATTAGCAACACTTAAAATTCTTTAAATCACAATCACCTTCGTTTTAAATTCCAAAAAAATACCGAAAATTCGGAATAACTCATTTTAAAATTATTCTCAAAAATCAGGGTGTTTACACTTCCTGTGGTGCTCTGGCTAGTGCTAATGTGGAAGGCCGCTTTAGGCTGGTCTCTCTCCTGGTGACGCGCTCCATGCGTCATGCTGCAGCAAGGACATCCGAGTAAGAAGTAGGTACGACGGATCCGATCAGTCTATGTAGCTCAAAGTTTAGTCCGTCGAAGAACTTCTCAGCCTTCTCTTCTTCTGTCGGGATCAGGGTTGGGGCGAAGCGACTTAGATGAATGAACTTCGCGTTGTACTCTTCCACTGTCATATTGTCTTGAGTGAGGTGATTGAACTTGTCCCAAAGTTCTAATCGAGCGATGGCTGGAATGTACATCTCCTGAAAGAGTCTAGAGAACTCTTCCCAAGTGACTCGGTCTGGTCCGAGCCGTGTCTTCTCAGATAGCCACCAGTGATGTGCATTGCCTGTTAACTGCATTCTAACGGCAGTCATCCAACGTTCCCTTAGAAGCTCAGCTGCTTCTAATTGATGTTGAGTGTTGGTGAGCCACTCATGAACTTCAGTGGGCTCCTCCTTGCCTGAAAAGGTACGAGGCTTCAGCTAGCGGAAATCGGTAATAGAGCCCGTCGTTGGCCGTCGTGCTGGTAGATTCGCCTGCTCCAGTATGATTGCTAGACTGTGATGCAGAGCCTCGTGTTGAATCTGCTGTTGAGCTTGCATCATTGCGTAGATTATTTGAAATATCTGTTCTCCGCCCATAGCTTGCCCTTGTGGGGATACGACCATTGGTGGTGTTAACTGTGGCGGAGGTGGAAGGTCGTCTCGTCGACCTCTTGAGGTATCTTGACTGCTTTGTTGTTCTAGTTGACCTCCACCAATGTAAACTCTCTCGACCAGAATTTAGTAATTTAGGATTAGTTTTGATTAATTAGATTTATGACAATTTTTTTTATTATTTTATTATATATTGATTGTGCACCTGTTCATTACACAATTGATTAGGGCATCACAATAGCTGTTAACCCTAAACAAATTTCACATACCTGCCCTAGACTTGTTAGACTATATTTTCTGTATTTTTAGCAACTTCCAGAAACCTTGTTTGGTGCTTCGTTTTATTTATTTCCTATTAAAATTTCTGCTCTTTACCATCTATGTACCCCTAGAGATTTGAGGACCAGTAGGTACATGTTTTTGCCAAACAAAAATACGAGAATATTCTACTCTAATTATACTACAATTATCGTTTTGACACCGTAGAAAAATTATGACCCTAACAGCCTCAGAATAAATAGTAAACACCGTGCGTAGTATTTATTAAATAATAAATACGATGACTGTATCACCTGCAATATCAGACCCTGCCTCTGCCCAGACTCACCCCACACTGTCCAAAATATTTTCCCCAGCTATTTCCCTCATTTTTGTACAATTCAGAATTACGGGAAATCAGTATCTGAAATTTGGTAAATTGCAAAATTACGCAAAATACAAATTTTATGCATTTATGCCATTATTGAAAAGTTAGGGGTTTTTATGCAAAATTTCATACTAGGTGGCCTAATCCTATTGGCTAGACCATAGGTGTGTGGAACCCACCCATAATTTCCAGAAAAATCTGCTGGAAATATCTCCAAAAATCGAAATTACCAAAATACCCCTGAAGTTGCCAATAATTACAGAATTGCCATTAGGCCTAAACCTATATAAACCCTAGCCCTCCCCTTCATTCAAACCCATCCCGCCACCACCACGGCCACCCTCCGCCCACCGGACCACCGCCGAACCCGTCGCCACTCCCCTCCCCTTTCCTCCGACCACTACCACCCACCTCCGGCCGCCTGCTCCGCCGTGGCCAGCCTCCACAGCATCATCCCGACCACCACCTACACAGCACCACCACCACTCCCATTCACCCCCAGCGCCGCCTCCGGCCGTCGCCGACCACCGCCACCCTACCCAAACTCTTCGCCCCGACCTCCCCTACCTACCACCACCACCTCACCTCCCCACGACACCGCCTCCGGCCGCCCTAGCCCCCGCAGCAGCCACCCCCTCCTAACCCGAGCTGCTGCCACCCTCACCCCCGACGCCCCTAGCCGCCACCACCACCGTCGTGGAGCTCCGCCACCACCACCAAACTGACCACCGTCCTCCCCTCTCCAGAACCCGCCGCCTGCCCGGCCACCTCCGCCGCTTCCCCGCCGGCCAGAGCCCCCGCAAGCTGCAAGCTGCTGCTGCTGCTGCCAGTAGCCACTGCTACTGTTGCTGCTCCTCCGGCCGCCTCCGGCCAGCTCCGTCGCCGTCCTCCCGCCGGCGACACCGTGTGGGACCCCCCCCCCCCCCCGCTACCTGTAAAGGTATATATACCTATACTATTCATAAATACGTATATAATCTCTAATACATGTTTATATATATATATAATTTATGTATATATATGTATATATATATGTATATATATATGTATATGCATGTATAATTATATATATAATTACAGTATATTATACGGTATATATATTATAGATATATATCTAAATATATTTATTACTATATATATTTATTATGTATATATGTATATGTATATGTATATGTATATAATATTATGATATATATATATACATTTATTTCTATATATATTCTATACATATATATTTATTATATATGTATATGAATATGTATATTATATAATATTATGATATATATATATATACATTTATTTCTATATATATTCTATACATATATATTTATTATATATGTATATGAATATGTATATTATATAATATTATGATATATATATATACATTTATTTCTATATATATATGTCTATAGTATATATATAAATATGTATATATTTATATATATATAAATATGTATACTATATATATGTATATGTAACATATTTATATGTTATACTATCTATGCATTTTTCTTTTATTTATTTTTTTGCATTTATTTCCTGCACTTATATATATATATATATATATCTATATATAAATATAGTATCTATATATGTATATATTAATATCCAGCTGGATAATACAGCTTATCTATATATTATATATTTCAATTCTTGTAAATGTCATTTCAATTTAATATTATATATTATATATTGTGCTGGATATTACAGCCTAATTATATATTATTCAGTGGTCGTATATAGACCCTAATAATATTTAGTACAGCACATATATACGTATTAAATTTCTGTACTGTCATTTCAATTTACCTATATCTCAGTGGATATACCCTGAATATTACTATTTATTATTATATTATATAAATCAGAGGATACACCCTGATAAATACTATATTATCTATAGCAGTGGATATACCCTGCTACTATATATTTATGCCTGCTTTTATCTGTTCTTTATATACTATATATACTGATATATCTATATATATACCTACTATATATATATCTATATTATATATGTGTATATATATATGCTTTATATTACAGCTATGATATTCACGAACCTATCTGTTTTAACAGAAACCAACTTCAGCACAGCCAGTGACCCCCTGTCACCAGCACTTTCAAACCTGACTGTGAAATCAGGTTATCAACATTACCAGGGAGTAGGCAAGTATACCTTGCCAAGTTTAATATTTAAATCCTCAAATATTGTTATATGCTTCTTGTTCCTGCAATTCATATACTATGAGTACCAGAGACTGCCTCTGGTACAGTCAACTAATACGTTGACGATTAGGTAAATAACTTAGCATTACAGACTCACCAACAGCTGTGAGAGTATTTTGATATTCTCCTAGACCCTATCACGGGAACACGCAACAGGGTTGCATTATATTTTGGGATGCGAGCTGCGTATGTGATTAGCTACCAGTACGTGTGACCCGCATCACGGATTAGAATAACTCAGGAAATGTACGACTTGACATTTAGTTTCATGGGGATGGAAAAGATAACTAGTGGACGTATAGGACACCCCCTCCAATAATATTTTATACCTTCGTATCAGAGATGGTCGATTGCAGAGTTCCCTGAGTCGGGGGCATACGACACATATACTAGCCAGTCGCCACGATTGGTGAATTACGTCAGCGTATGTCTAGCCACACATTCCCATGCGTACTACTGGATCTTTACTTGCATTTTCACTTAGTATGGTTAGCACCCTGTATTTATTTTCTTTATTTAGTATTTACATACATGGCATGTTATTTCCTGTATCTTGTTACGTCCCACTGAGGACCTGGTTCCCTGCCAGATCTAGACGAGACTTTCTACCCCACAGTGTACGGGCCTGATCAGGAGGCCAGATGTGCTACCAAGGAGGAGCTCGAGGAGACACCCTCAGAGTAGGCTTGACCCTAGATGCTGCTACCTGGAGATGGAGATGTTTTGCTCAGATAGACGCTACTTAGTCTATCTGATTTTTCTGCGCTATTATCAGTTTTTGTAGTAGGCTTGTATTCTCACCAGTTGTGTAATGTATCAGACTCAGATTATATATATTCAGCACTTGTTTTTCTGACATTTTCCTGTGGATGAGATAGATTTGACTGTGTTATATTTATAGTATTTTAGGACAGTGTAGCACGTTTCTTTGGGTCCATTCAAAATGGATTAAGCCCTTAGTGACGTGTCAGCTGGCCAGTGACACGTGGCCTAGTTTCTGACATTTTGGAACTGGGGCGTGACATGGTTTTAGTGGTGGCCCATGCAGGTCTAGTTTTATTTGCTAGTGGTATGATGACATGCCCAGCAATGCCTACAATAGGATAGGAATATTAGGTCTCATCCACACTGACACCATCTTTAAAATTTCTATTATTGCATCTTGCTTGATTATCATTATTTATCTCCTTTGTGTTTTCTAATTATCCTATTTTCCTCAGAAATATGGACATACCCGGGAAACTTGCGAATAATGGGGCTGACCAAGCAACAGACCCTTCGCCAAGTGCCCAAGGAACTCCGTCCAATCACCAGAATTCTGGCCAGGAGACGACACCAATACCACAGGCAGAGACACCTTTGTCTCCACCTCCAGCCTTGCCTATCCTGATGCCACAACTTGAGGGTCAACCTCAAATGTTGCAGTTTCTCCAGACTATGTTGCAGAACCAGTGGCAACAAACTGAGGCCCTGAGACAGTCTCAGTGGCAGCAAACTGAAGCTCTGCGACAAATGTTAATGACGGCTTTGGAGAGAACTACTACTCCGACACCAGTACCTGTCCAACCAGCGGGCACAGTTCGGGGCTTCCGTCAAATGAGCCCGAGAGATTTCAAAGGCAACGAGACTCCTGAAGAGATCTCCGATTGGATCTCCAACACCGAAATGCTGCTAGAAGGATCGTAACTCACTCCCGACCTATGGATGACCGCTGTGAGGGGCCAACTTCTTGGCAATGCCCATCACTGGTGGGAATCCATAGAGCGTAGCGTCGGCAAAGACCAAACTTGGCAACAATTCTTGGAGCACTTCAACGCCAAGTACTTTCCAGCGACAGTCCAGAATGCCCTATACTCCCAGTTCCTACACCTGGAGCAGGGAAACATGACGGTAGATGCCTACGACGCGGAGTTTAGCAGACTAAGTCGTTTCGGTGCTGATCTGATTCCGAACGAGCAGAAGAAGGCTAAAAGATTCCACCATGGCCTTAACTACGAGCTCCAGAGGTACACAACAACGCAGTCGAGAATCTCCTACAACGAGGTTCTTACAGAAGCCAGGGAGCAAGAAGCCATTGGCCGAGGAGCCAGACGCTCAAATCCAACCTTCCCGGCCAAGAATCAGCATGGAGCAGGAGGACCTATACGTCGTCCTCAATATCAGACGCAGCAGACGACGGGGCCTTACCAGAAGAAGGAGCTCCCTACTTGTCACTTTTGTGGTAAGAAGGGGCATTTTGCCAATGACTGCAGAAAGAAGCTGGGATTATGTCTGTTATGTGGAGCTAAAAATCATATGGCCAAAGACTGCCCACAACGCAGAGATGCAGCACCACAATAAGGACAGAAGCCAGGAACCCAAGCTCAGAAAATGCTTCCCTCCACATCAGGAGGATATCAGAGAGGAGCACCTCTGCCTACTCAGGAGGCCCAGTTCAAGGCCAGACAACAAACCGGAGGACAAAGGCACGGACAAGCCTTTGCGTTAGCTGCCGTTACAGAAGAGCCGGAAGGGGAAACTATAACAGGTACCATTTTAGTTGCATCATTACCTGCAACTGTATTATTCAATTCTGGGGCTACTTTGTCTTTCATATCCAGTAGTTTCGTAACCATGCACAAGCTATCTACTTCCCCGCTACCCAAGTGTTGAAAAATACTTACTGGAGGAGGTATTGTTCCAGTTACCAACATTATCAAAAACTGTCCGGTAATTGTTTGTAGTAGAGGACTAAGAGCGCGATTTTTGGTACTCCCAATGCCAAATTTCGACGTTGTCTTAGGCATGGACTGGCTAAGCCAGAACGATGCTATCCTAGACTGCCAAAAGGGCAGTGTTATTTTTAGACCCCCAGATCACCCGGAGTTCGAATATGTCCGAGGTACCATCGAGCAAGGAGTAGGCCAAACTCCTAGAGCTTACATGGCGATGGAGACAGCACTTCCATCAGTTGTAGCAGAGTTCGCGGACGTATTTTCAGAAGAATTGCCAGGCCTACCGCCTGACAGAGAAGTGGAGTTCATAATTGAGCTAATCCCCGGAGCTGCACCAGTATCCTCCAATGTATACCGACTGGCGAAGAAGGAGCTTGACGAGCTAAAGCTTCAACTAGAGGAACTACAGATCAAGGGATTTGTTCGTCCTAGTGCATCACCCTGGGGAGCACCAGTGTTGTTTGTACCAAAGAAGGATGGAACATATCGCATGTGCATTGATTACAGAGCCCTCAACGCTTTGACAATCAAAAACAAGTACCCCTTGCCGAGAATTGACGACCTGTTCGATCAACTAACAGGAGCCGTGGTATTCTCAAAGATAGACTTGAGATCAGGTTATCATCAGGTCAAGGTACGGAGGAAAGATATTCCAAAGACAGCATTCAGGACTCGTTATGGTCATTACGAGTTCCTGGTGATGCCTTTTGGACTAACTAATGCACCTGCCGTATTCATGAACCTGATGAACAGAGTCTTCCACCAATATCTGGACCAGTTCGTGGTAGTCTTCATCGACGACATTCTGGTGTATTCAAAGAGCCACGAGGAGCATGAAGAGCACTTAAGGTTGGTATTAGAGACGCTGAGACAGGAGAGCCTTTATGCTAAGATGAGTAAGTGTGAATTCTTCCTTGACCGTGTCGCATTTCTTGGACATGTTATCACCGGAGAAGGCATCTCGGTAGACCCAGCAAAGATCTCATCTGTTGAGACGTGGCCAACCCCGACCAACGTCTCAGAGGTGAGAAGCTTTCTAGGACTTGCCGGATATTACCGACGATTCGTAGAAAACTTTGCAAGAATCGCGGAGCCGATTACTCGTCTTACCCGCAAAGAGCAGGAGTTCATATGGACTGAAGATTGCCAGACAGCTTTTGATGACTTAAAGAAGAGTCTGACTACAGCTCCCATCTTGACTATACCATCTGGATCCGGAGGTTTTGTCATATATAGCGATGCATCCGGAAAAGGATTTGGTTGTGTCTTAATGCAACATGGGAAAGTTGTAGCTTATGCCTCAAGACAGTTGAGGACTCATGAGAAGAATTACCCCACTCACGACCTGGAGCTTGCCGCGGTCATCTTCGCCTTAAAACTATGGAGACACTATCTATACGGCGAACGAGTGGAGATTTTTACCGATCACAAAAGCTTGAAATATGTCTACACTCAGAAGGACTTAAATCTGAGGCAAAGACGATGGCTTGAAGTGATGACGGATTTCGAGATTGATCTGCAGTACCATCCTGGGAAAGCTAATGTTGTAGCAGATGCGCTAAGCAGAAGACCCTCGGCATTCTTTATGATCACCCAACCAGATCTGCTGAGAGATCTAGAAAAGTTGGGAATAGAGGTCATTATGCCAGTACTTGACGGTCAGTTATCAAACTACCAGCTGCAATCAACCTTGGTGGAAAGAATCAAAGCTGCTATACCAGCAGATGCAAGATTCCAGAGGCTTCGCCAAAGAACAGAAGCTGGAATCCAGACAGGATGTCGCATACACGAAGATGGGACTCTAAGATGTGGTGATCGTCTTTATGTTCCAAATGGAGAACTTCGTAATGAGCTGATGTCAGAAGCTCATAGCTCAACATACTCTATACATCCAGGAGGCACCAAGATGTATAGAGATCTGCGACAATATTACTGGTGGCATGGAATGAAGCGGGAAATAGCACGCTTTGTGGCTAAATGCCTGGTGTGTCAACAAGTCAAAGCTGAACATCAAAGATTTGCCGGTCTACTTCAACCTCTTCCAATACCTGAGTGGAAATGGGAACACATTACGATGGACTTTGTTACGGGCTTCCCAAGAAGTCCTAGTGGTCGTAATGTTGTATGGGTAATTATAGACAGACTCACTAAGGCTGCTCATTTCCTACCTTTCAGAGTCGGGCAATCTACCGAAGTCTTGGCAGATATGTACATGAAGGAGATAGTGCGTCTGCATGGAGTACCAGTCAGTATAATATCTGACAGGGATACGAGATTTACATCTTACTTTTGGCGAAGTATGCAAGAGAGTCTTGGTACCCGCCTCAAGTTCAGCACCTCGTATCATCCGCAGACAGATGGCCAGTCAGAGCGTACCATCCAGACTCTAGAAGATATGCTGAGAGCCTGTATGCTTGACTTCAGCGGATCCTGGGAAGATCATCTACATCTGGTGGAATTTTCCTACAACAATAGCTATCAAGCGAGCATCCAAATGGCTCCCTTTGAAGCTTTGTATGGAAGGAAATGCCGTTTCCCAGTATGCTGGAGCGATGTTGGCGAGAGACAGATTCTGGGGCCAGAACTGATCATTCGTACGGTGGAGAAGGTAAAGAAGATCCAGGGACACCTACGAGCTGCACAAGATAGGCAGAAGCACTGGGCCAACATTCACCGACGACCTCTAGAGTTCCAAGTAGGGGAGCATGTGTTCTTGAAGATCTCACCTACCAGAGGAACTATCAGATTTGGAGGAAGAGGAAAGCTAAGTCCAAGGTACATTGGACCCTTCGATGTGCTAGATCGCGTCGGAGAAGTTGCTTACAGGCTAGCTCTACCTCAGACCTTGGAGGGAGTACATGACGTCTTCCACGTATCTCAGTTGAGGAGGTACATTCCAGACCCGAGTCATGTGCTAGACTACTCAGAGATCACTATCGGACCGAGCTTATCGTACCAGGAGGAGCCTGTAGAGATCCTGGACCGTAGCGAGAAAGTGCTGCGAGGTCAGACTATTCCTCTTGTTCGTATTGCATGGAGACATCATGCACCAGGTGAATCCACCTGGGAACGGGAAGAGGATATTCGACAGCGTTATCCTCACCTATTTCCAAACCAGGGTATGTCCAATATTTCAAATTCAATCTTTCTTAATCATCATATGTCCTTAATTAATTTTTTTATTCTCATTATATAGTTGTTTTTATTTCGAGGACGAAATATTCTAAGGAGTGTAGATTGTAAACTCCCTCGACCAGAATTTAGTAATTTAGGATTAGTTTTGATTAATTAGATTTATGACAATTTTTTTTATTATTTTATTATATATTGATTGTGCACCTGTTCATTACACAATTGATTAGGGCATCACACTAGCTGTTAACCCTAAACAAATTTCACATACCTGTCCTAGACTTGTTAGACTACATTTTCTGTATTTTTAGCAACTTCCAGAAACCTTGTTTGGTGCTTCGTTTTATTTATTTTCTATTTAAATTTCTGCTCTTTACCATCTATGTACCCCTAGAGATTTGAGGACCAGTAGGCACCTATTTTTGCCAAACAAAAATACGAGAATATTCTACTCTAATTATACTACAATTATCATTTTGACACCGTAGAAAAATTATGACCCTAACAGCCTCAGAATAAATAGTAAACACCGTGCGCAGTATTTATTAAATAATAAATACGATGACTGTATCACCTGCAATATCAGACCCTGCCTCTGCCCAGACTCACCCCACACTGTCCAAAATATTTTCTCCAGCTATTTCTCTCATTTTTGTACAATTCAGAATTACGGGAAATCAGTATCTGAAATTTGGTAAATTGCGAAATTATGCAAAATACAAATTTTATGCATTTATGCCATTATTGAAAAGTTAGGGGTTTTTATGCAAAATTGCACACTAGGTGGCCTAATCCTATTGTCTAGACCATAGGTGTGTGGAACCCACCCATAATTTCCAGAAAAATCTGCTGGAAATATCTCCAAAAATCGAAATTACCAAAATACCCCTGAAGTTGCCAATAATTACAGAATTGCCATTAGGCCTAAACCTATATAAACCCTAGTCCTCCCCTTCATTCAAACCCATCCCGCCACCACCACGGCCACCCTCCGCCCACCGGACCACCGCCGAACCCGTCGCCACTCCCCTCCCCTTCCCTCCGACCACTGCCACCCACCTCCGGCCGCCTGCTCCGCCGTGGCCAGCCTCCACAGCATCATCCCGACCACCACCTACACAGCACCACCACCACTCCCATTCACCCCCAGCGCCGCCTCCGGCCGTCGCCGACCACCGCCACCCTACCCAAACTCTTCGCCCCGACCTCCCCTACCTACCACCACCACCTCACCTCCCCACGACACCGCCTCCGGCCGCCCTAGCCCCCGCAGCAGCCACCCCCTCCTAACCCGAGCTGCTGCCACCCTCACCCCCGACGCCCCTAGCCGCCACCACCACCGTCGTGGAGCTCCGCCACCACCACCAAACTGACCACCGTCCTCCCCTCTCCCGAACCCGCCGCCTGCCCGGCCACCTCCGCCGCTTCCCCGCCGGCTAGAGCCCCCGCAAGCTGCAAGCTGCTGCTGCTGCTGCTGCCAGTAGTCACTGCTACTGTTGCTGCTCCTCCGGCCGCCTCCGGCCAGCTCCGCCGCCGTCCTCCCGCCGGCGACACCGTGTGGTACCCCCCCCCCCCCCCCCCGCCACCTGTAAAGGTATATATACCTATACTATTCATAAATACGTATATAATCTCTAATACATGTTTATATATATATAATTTATGTATATATATGTATATATATGTATATATATATATGTATATATATATGTATATGCATGTATAATTATATATATAATTACAGTATATTATACTGTATATATATTATAGATATATATCTAAATATATTTATTACTATATATATTTATTATGTATATATGTATATGTATATGTATATAATATTATGATATATATATATACATTTATTTCTATATATATTCTATAATATTATGATATATATATATACATTTATTTCTATATATATTCTATACATATATATTTATTATATATGTATATGAATATGTATATTATATAATATTATGATATATATATATATACATTTATTTCTATATATATATGTCTATAGTATATATATAAATATGTATATATTTATATA
Organism: Iris macrosiphon; assembly: GCA_036927795.1. NCBI lineage: Eukaryota > Viridiplantae > Streptophyta > Magnoliopsida > Asparagales > Iridaceae > Iris > Iris macrosiphon. The sequence goes on from JAYESA010000001.1 coordinate 181,116,367, forward strand.
TATATATATATGTATACTATATATATGTATATGTAACATATTTATATGTTATACTATCTATGCATTTTTCTTTTATTTATTTTTCTGCATTTATTTCCTGCACTTATATATATATATATATATCTATATATAAATATAGTATCTATATATGTATATATTAATATCCAGCTGGATAATACAGCTTATCTATATATTATATATTTCAATTCTTGTAAATATCATTTCAATTTAATATTATATATTATATATTGTGCTGGATATTACAGTCTAATTATATATTATTCAGTGGTCGTATATAGACCCTAATAATATTTAGTACAGCACATATATACGTATTAAATTTCTGTACTGTCATTTCAATTTACCTATATCTCAGTGGATATACCCTGAATATTACTATTTATTATTATATTATATAAATCAGAGGATACACCCTGATAAATACTATATTATCTATAGCAGTGGATATACCCTGCTACTATATATTTATGCCTGCTTTTATCTGTTCTTTATATACTATATATACTGATATATCTATATATATACCTACTATATATATATCTATATTATATATGTGTATATATATATGCTTTATATTACAGCTATGATATTCATGAACCTATCTGTTTTAACAGAAACCAACTTCAGCACAGCCAGTGACCCCCAGTCACCAGCACTTTCAAACCTGACTGTGAAATCAGGTTATCAACATTACCAGGGAGTAGGCAAGTATACCTTGCCAAGTTTAATGTTTAAATCCTCAAATATTGTTATATGCTTCTTGTTCCTGCAATTCATATACTATGAGTACCAGAGACTGCCTCTGGTACAGTCAACTAATACGTTGACGATTAGGTAAATAACTTAGCATTACAGACTCACCAACAGCTGTGAGAGTATTTTGATATTCTCCTAGACCCTATCACGGGAACACGCAACAGGGTTGCATTATATTTTGGGATGCGAGCTGCGTATATGATTAGCTACCAGTACGTGTGACCCGCATCACGGATTAGAATAACTCAGGAAATGTACGACTTGACATTTAGTTTCATGGGGATGGGAAAGATAACTAGTGGACGTATGGGACACCCCCTCCAATAATGTTTTATACCTTCGTATCAGAGATGGTCGATTGCAGAGTTCCCTGAGTCGGGGGCATACGACACCTATACTAGCCAGTCGCCACGATTGGTGAATTACGTCAGCGTATGTCTAGTCACACATTCCCATACGTACTATTGGATCTTTACTTGCATTTTCACTTAGTATGGTTAGCACCCTGTATTTATTTTCTTTATTTAGTATTTACATACATGGCATGTCATTTCCTGTATCTTGTTACGTCCCACTGAGGACCTGGTTCCCTGCCAGATCTAGACGAGACTTTCTACCCCACAGTGTACGGGCCTGATCAGGAGGCCAGATGTGCTACCGAGGAGGAGCTCGAGGAGACACCCTCAGAGTAGGCTTGACCCTAGATGCTGCTACCTGGATATGGAGATGTTTTGCTCAGATAGACGCTACTTAGTCTATCTGATTTTTCTGCGCTATTATCAGTTTTTGTAGTAGGCTTGTATTCTCACCAGTTGTGTACTGTATCAGACTCAGATTATATATATTCAGCACTTGTTTTTCTGACATTTTCCTGTGGATGAGATAGATTTGACTGTGTTATATTTGTAGTATTTTAGGACAGCGTAGCACGTTTCTTTGGGTCCATTCAAAATGGATTAAGCCCTTAGTGACGTGTCAGCTGGCCAGTGACACGTGGCCTAGTTTCTGACATTTTAGAACTGGGGCATGACAACCAACTGGTGTTACTGTCATGCCCCGATCCCGAAAGGGTCATTCGTCCTCGCCGGATCCTTTATGGAACCGATTCGTCCTCGCAAGGGGCGTGATGCCGTACGAGCCTGGGGTTGCGCTCGCACAAGGCAAGAACTTGCAGTTTTAGGAACCCATTTTAAAACACAATTGATAAAACACATTCACAGAGATTTGAACACAAATGCGGAAGAAACATGCTTTTTCATTGAATATTCAGAGTAATTTACATAGAGTTTATATTGATGCGTCTTCTCGGCTATTGAATTACATTACAAAAGATAACTCAAAATGCAGGGCGCACTCCGTCAGATAGTCCACGTCGTTTGCACATTACGCCCTTGTATAGATTGAAGTCCATGCCTCCAAAATGAATTGACTCCAGCTATACTTCAAAATAGAGGTGCTCCTAACGCCTCCTCGCTATTGCTCTAGCGTTGCACCGTCTGAGTGCCTGAAATAGTTGCCCACAACGTGGGTCAGTACTCAACTTGTACTGGTGAGCGGGATGAACCCACTCGACTAAATCGACACTAGCTTGTTAGGGGCGAGCATGCATTAAGATAGCTTCTATAAGGAAGCAAGTGAAATCAATTCATATCAGTTGCATGTTTTGATAGGAATGAATATAGCATTGAATCCAAGCAGTACACCGATTGCTTACTCAATCGATGCACGCCTTCCCTGAAACGAAATACAAGTATACTTACCATCTGCACAAGATAATAAGTTAGCATGCGTTCTATTCTATGCGGTCATTGGTGTGATCGACACCTTAGGGACATATTTTAAGCTTAGCGGCGCGCCCTATCAGCCTGGGTAGCAAGCCCTGCTGGAGGTCCCGCTATCCATCGTGACGAGCACGAATCAAATATTTCCCTCCGGATCGATACGGTTCCAGTGCCTCGGAAAGCCGTTTCGAGAAAATGCCAAACCCTGTGCACAAGTTGTCCCAGACCATGCAAATGCATGAAATAATTCATATTACATACAATGCATCGAATTAAACAGAAGAAGTTAAGTAGCAACATATATATATCTCATGCAACAGTTCATATTTTTTCAAGCGGTGTTCCGATTCAGTTATCCCATAAGTCCAAACTCTATCCGAGGCACCAGGCCGCCACCAACAACCAACTCTTCCTTATAAACAAGCTCAAATTATAAGGTGTGCAAGCATATGATAAAATTAGTCTACAATTTCCATGTTCCTTTCTTAGTGGCTGGCATGCCTGTGGCTAAGGATTTCCTAGGCGTCCAACCGGGCATCATCGAGTGAACGATTGAAACTTAGAGATGTTGGCATAAAGAAGTAGGAAAGAAGGGACCAAACCACTCACTGGTTAAGGAAAAAGGTAGCTGAAACACGAATCCCGCCTAGCGACGATCAAACGTCAGTTACGCGGACCTGAAACAGCACGAGCACCGAGTTAGAAATCTTGCCTATCGTTCCTTGCAGAACTCTCCAAAATCCAAGCTCCAAACGATAAAATCAACAGCGAAAACCAAGCAAATCGAAAGCAACACCAAATCAAAATCCCAAAGCGGCAATCAAGAAAACCAAGCAACCAAAACACGAAAACTATTGGACTCGTTTCAATAGAGGCATTTCCATGAGTTGGAAAGGATCATCGCATTTTGTTCGTGGCAAGAAGATGCCGAGATCTAAGTTATGACTCATATGGACTAGCCACAAGCCCAATTACATAGTGCTCGTCCCGGTCGGATCGGGATTTGAGGCACTACATAATATACCACTAAGAAAAAGTTTCGACCCGAAACTTAAGAATAAGGCCTACCTCCGACTCGAAGAACAATGAAGGATACTTCTCCTTCATCTCTGATTCCATCTTCCAAGTTGATTCTCCAACTGTATGGTTCTGCCACAGCACGCGAACCAAGGACATCGTACGGTTGCGAAGTACTTTTTCCTTACGATCCAGAATCCGCACCGGCTCCTCCGAGTATGACAAATCCGTGCACAATTCTAGCTGTTCGAAGCTAACTACATTACTTGAGTCATGCACATACTTCCGAAGTTGGGAAACGTGGAATACGTCGTGCACTCCAGCCAAGACGGGAGGTAGTGCAATTCGGTATGCCACAACTGCCACTCGTTCTAGTATTTCAAAGGGGCCGACAAACCTGGGACTCAGCTTGCCATTCACGCCAAAACGCATCACTCCACGCATCGGCGTCACTTTCAAGAAGACATGATCCCCGACCATGAACTCCAAGGGCCTACGATGAGTATCTGTATAGCTTTTCTGTCGGCTCTGCGCAGTGCGGAGTCTTTCCCGAATCAAGCGAACTTTCTCGACTACCTGCTCCACCAGCTCTGGCCCGAGTACCTGCCGCTCGCCGACTTCGTCCCAACAGATTGGAGATCGACACTTGCGCCCATAGAGTGCTTTGTACGGTGCCATCTGGATGCTCGATTGGTAGATATTGTTGTACGCAAACTCCGCCAACGGAAGGTGTGTGTCCCAACTAGTCTTTAAGTCGATCGCACACAGCCGTAACATATCTTCAAGTATCTGATTCATCCTTTCTGTTTGGCCATCAGTCTGGGGGTGGTATGCGGTACTGAACTGTAGCTTAGTTCCTAAAGCAGACTGTAGGCTAGTCCAGAAATGAGATAAGAAACGTCCATCACGGTCAGAGACGATAGAAGCAGGCACCCCGTGTAATCGAACAATCTCGTCTATGTAGATCTGTACTAACCGATCGACGCTCCACGCAACTTTAATAGGCAGAAAGTGGGCTGATTTGGTCAAACGATTAACTATGATCCAAATTGCATCGTGCCCCCATGGCGTCTTCGGAAATCCCACAATGAAATCCATAGTGATGTTGTCCCATTTTCATTCGGGAATAGCGAGGTTCTGCATCTCCCCGCCGGGCCTCTGATGTTCAGCTTTTACCTGTTGGCAGGCTATGCACTGTGACACAAAGGTCGCCACATCCCGCTTCATACCTTGCCACCAGAAGGTACCGCGTAAGTCCTTGTACATCTTAGTGCTCCCCGGATGCAAAGAATACTTCGCGTAGTGCGCTTTCGCCATAATTTCCCTTCGGAGTTCAGGGTCGCTAGGGACGCATAGCCTTCCTTTCATTTGTAAGGCCCCATCTTCGCCTGCCACAAAGTCAGACGTCTTCTCCGCCGAGATCAATCTGCGTACCTTCGCTAAGAACTGATCGCCCTCCTGAGCTGATTTGATTTTATCCCGTAAACTCGGTTCAAGATGGAGTGGTGCCAGCTGCACGCCTTGATGCCGAACTCGAAACTCGATGCCCATCGCCTCAACATCTCGAAGTAAACGGTTGTCTATAGATAACGAGCCCACGTACTTTCGACTCAGAGCATCAGCAACGACGTTTCCCTTGCCCGGAGTATACGCGATCGTTAGATCATAGTCCTTAATAAGTTCTAGCCAACGCTGCTGTCGGAGGTTCAATTCCCGTTAGGTGAAGAGATACTTGAGGCTCTTGTGATCTGTGAAGATTTTGCAAGCAACACCATAAAGATAATGCCTCCACAACTTCAATGCAAATACAATCGCCGCCAATTCCAAATCGTGTGTCGGGTAGTTTTTCTCGTGCGGCTTCAGTTGCCTGGAGGCGTACGATATTACCTTATCCCGTTGCATGAGTACACATCCCAATCCGAGTCTTGAAGCGTCACTGTATATCTGAAACTCTTCTACCCCATCTGGGAGTGCAGGAATCGGAGCTGAAACAAGACGCCGCTTCAGTTCACTAAAGCTGGCTTCGCATTCATCACTCCAGTTGTATACAATCCCTTTCTGAGTAAGGCGAGTCAAAGGCGAGGCCAGTTTAGAGAAATCTTTTACGAACCTACGGTAGTATTATGCTAGGCCGAGAAAGCTTCGAATTTCGCTGGCTGACGTAGGTTGTTTCCAGTCCACCACCGCCTCTATTTTCTTCGGGTCTACGGCGACGCCTTCTGCCGAGACGACATGTCCAAGGAACGCCACGCTGTTCAACCAGAACTCGCATTTGCTGAGCTTAGCGAACAACTTATGTTCTCGTAATGTCTGCAACACGATCTTCAGGTGTTCCTTGTGTTCCGCCTCGTTCTTGGAATATATCAGAATGTCATTGATGAACACGACGACAAACTTGTCTACGTACGGCCGAAACACGCGGTTTATCAGATCCATGAAAGCTGCAGGGGCGTTCGTTAAGCCGAACGATATCACGAGAAACTCATAGTGTCCGTAACGAGTCCTGAACGCAGATTTTTGAATGTCTTCTGGTCTGATTTTCAACTGGTGATACCCTGACCTGAGATCAACTTTAGAGAAAACTGTTGCACCTTACAGTTGATCAAACAAGTCATCTATCCTTGGCAAAGGGTACTGATTTCGCACGGTCGCCTTATTTAATTCTCGGTAGTCAATACACAGCCGCATGGATCCATCCTTCTTTTTTACGAACAGTACCGGAGCAACCCACGGAGAAACGCTTGGACGTATGTATCCTCAGTCCAACAGGTCTTGCAACTGAACCTTAAGTTCTTTTAACTCTGCTGGGGCCATTCTATAAGGTGCCTTTGATATCGGTCGTGCATCCGGAAATGTGTCGATGTTGAATTCGATCTCACGATCAGGAGGCATTCCAGGCAGCTCGTCCGGGAACACGTCGAGGAAATCTGTTATAACATCAGCCTGAGCTGCATTTGCACTTTTCTGCCGGGTGTCTCGAACTGAAGCTAAGTACCCTTCACAACCAGAATGCAGCATACGCCTAGCCAAAATTGCTGATATCACCATTGCCGTCTTCGGTGCAGCGCTGCACGAATAGTAGAACTCTGCCTCGCCGGGTAGACGAAATATGACTCGCTTCTCCGCGTACTCGATTGTTGCATGGCAAGCACCCAACCAATCCATTCCGAGAATAATATCATAATCCTTAATGTCTAGTACAATGACATCTAAGGAAAGCTTCCGTCCTCCGATGCAAATATAACCATCCCTACATATCGCATGGGCGGGCATAACGACTCCCGAAGGTGTGCTTACGCAGAGATTCATAGTTAAGGGAGTAGAAGCTAATTTATGCTCAACAATAAAATCAGCAGATATGAAACTATGCGTAGCACCTGAATCAAATAAGACTCTAGCGGGCAATTCTCTGAAAAGTAATGTACATGTCATGACTGTTTCAGAGACAGATGCCTCATCCCGAGTCAATGCATAGACTCGGCCTTGAGCACCCTGACGTTGCGAGTTTACTGGCACCGCATTTGCATCACTTGCTTGAGGCCCTTTATTCTGATTCCCGTTGTTCTGATTCGGCTTACCCTCCCGACAGTTAAATTGTTTATGGCCCAGACGACCACATTTGAAACATCCAGTAACCCGACATTCGTTTACACGATGCCCTGCCTTACCGTACCTGGTACAGTTCGGTGCCTGAGTCTGACCCCTATTATCCGACGTGTGCTGACGCTTATGTTCTCCAGACCCTCCTGTTTCCTGAGGTCGTTTGTTGTTGTTGGTACGAGGGGTTTGCACTTCTGCCTTTGGGGGACAACGCCCAAAGATCCGTTCGCTGCCCAGGGCTGCTTCATAGCATTCCCTGTAGGTTTGACATTTCTGATTGATGACGTCCCTACGCAACTCATTATTCAAACCTTTTTGAAAGCGATAGCACCACGCCTGCTGGTTAGGCAGGAAGTGCCCCGCAAACTTTGCCAGCTTAGCGAACACAGAATCATAATCATCTACAGACAAACTTTCTTAGACCAGATTGCTGAAGTCGTCTTCCTTTTGTTGACACACGACCCTGGGAATGTATTGTTCAATGAAGGCTGATTTGAACATTTCCCAAGTTATTTTGCAGTTGGGATTGGCATCGTAAATCCCTTGCTTCGTTGCCTCCCACCAATCATGCGCACGCAGTTCCAGCTGAACCGATGCACAGGCAACTCGCTTGGATCCCCGGATGCCAACCAGGTTGAAGAGTCCCTCCAGCTTAGCAATCCATCCCAACACCACGTCCGCTTCCGCTCGTCCATTGAACGTGGGTGGATGCATTTTTGTGAACTCCGTTGCTCGGCAGGTGTTCCTAGCTGAAGGCTGAGTTTCTTCCGACTCATCCTCTACCGCCACGGCCGACGGTGGGGAAGGAGTCACAGTGGCAGTCCCGTTGCTTGGTACCAAGGAGCAATCAGTTGCATCATAGTATCCATTTGCTTCTGCTGAGAAGCAAATTGTGCCTGTTGCGTAACGGCTTGTTGTTGCTGCACCTCCATGAGATGCATAAGCCGTTCCGCCATACCGGTTGAACCCGCTCCTCCGGATTCTCCAGAACTTGTCGGATCGCTCTGGATAGGCTGAGCACTGCTTGCAGCGACAGTGTTTTTCTTAGCCATTGCTACAAAAGAGAGTAGCTTGTTAACACACAAAAATTGATAGATTTTATATCTACGGGCTCATTGTATAGGCGACTCATCTGATGCAGCGGACGCCGAACGCAACTCAATTGAGAGGCGCATCAAACTCCTTTATATTCTTTGAAATCCCAAGGAAGTACAGCCGTGCTCTGATACCAATATGTCACGCCCCGATCCCGAAAGGGTTATTCGTCCTCGCCGGATCCTTTACGGAACCGATTCGTCCTCGCTAGGGGCGTGATGTCGTGCGAGCCTGGGGTTGCGCTCGCACAAGGCAAGAACTTGCAGTTTTAGGAATCCATTTTGAAACATAATTGATAAAACACATTCACAGAGATTTGAACACAAATGCGGAAGAAACATGCTTTTTTATTGAATATTCAGAGTAATTTACATAGAGTTTACATTGATGCGCCTTCTCGGCTATTGAATTACATTACAAAAGATAACTCAAAATGCAGGGCGCGCTCCGTCAGATAGTCCACGTCGTTTGCACATTACGCCCTTGTATAGATTGAAGTCCATGCCTCCAAAATGAATTGACTCCAGCTATACTTCAAAATAGAGGTGCTCCTAACGCCTCCTCGCTATTGCTCTAGCGTTGCACCGTCTGAGTGCCTGAAATAGTTGCCCACAACGTGGGTCGGTACTCAACTTGTACTGGTGAGCGGGATGAACCCACTCGACTAAATCGACACTAGCTTGTTAGGGGCGAGCATGCATTAAGATAGCTTCTATAAGGAAGCAAGTGAAATCAATTCATATCAGTTGCATGTTTTGATAGGAATGAATATAGCATTGAATCCAACCAGTACACCGATTGCTTACTCAATCGATGCACGCCTTCCCTGAAACAAAACACAAGTATACTTACCATCTGCACAAGACAATAAGTTAGCATGCGTTCTATTCTATGCGGTCATTGGTGTGATCGACACCTTAGGGACATATTTCAAGCTTAGCGGCGCGCCCTATCAGCCCGGGTAGCAAGCCCTGCTGGAGGTCCCGCTATGCATCGTGACGAGCACGAATCAAATATTTCCCTCCGGATCGATACGGTTCCAGTGCCCCGGAAAGCCGTTTCGAGAAAATGCCAAACCATGTGCACAAGTTGTCCCAGACCATGCAAATGCATGAAATAATTCATATTACATACAATGCATCGAATTAAACAGAAGAAGTTAAGCAGCAACATATATATATCTCATACAACAGTTCATATTTTCTCAAGCGGTGTTCCGATTCAGTTATCCCATAAGTCCAAACTCTATCCGAGGCACCAGGCCACCACCAACAACCAACTCTTCCTTATAAACAAGCTCAAATTATAAGGTGTGCAAGCATATGATAAAATTAGTCTACAATTCCCATGCTCCTTTCTTAGTGGCTGGCATGCCTGTGGCTAAGGATTTCCTAGGCGTCCAACCGGGCATCATCGAGTGAACGATTGAAACTTAGAGATGTTGGCATGAAGAAGTAGGAAAGAAGGGACCAAACCACTCACTGGTTAAGGAAAAAGGTAGCTGAAACACGAATCTCGCCTAGCGACGATCAAACGTCAGTTACGCGGACCTGAAACAGCACGAGCACCGAGTTAAAAATCTTGCCTATCGTTCCTTGCCAAACTCCCCAAAATCCAAGCTCCAAACGATAAAACCAACAGCGAAAACCAAGCAAATCAAAAGCAACACCAAATCAAAATTCCAAAGCGGCAATCAAGAAAACCAAGCAACCAAAACACGAAAACTATTGGACTCGTTTCAATAGAGGCCTTTCCATGAGTTGGAAAGGATCATCGTATTTTGTCCGTGGCAAGAAGATGCCGAGATCTAAGTTATGACTCAGACGGACTAGCCACAAGCCCAATTACATAGTGCTCGTCCCGGTCGGATCAGGATTTGAGGCACTACAGTTACTTCATCTTCATGGGTAACCACAACACCTGGTGGTGTTCCTGCAGGAGTCTCATCGCTTGCTGGTGGATCCATTGCTCTGCATCCAAAATAAACTATGAGAGGCGCACAGAGGAATCAAGGCAGGATGCAAGTCAAGAAATTAGTTTGAATCTGATATAGATATCAAGAACGATTCAAGCAAGTGGATGAGATCCTAAAAACTTATCCTATTCTTATTGCAGGCTTGCTCGGTCCATAAGTTAAAATCGAAGCAATTTAGTCGATGACCTGTATGGGCCACCATAAAAACCATGTCACGCTCCAGTCCCAAAATATCGAGGGACTAGCCACGTGACAATGGCCAGCAACACACACCGATGGGCAAACCCAATTTAATGGACCCATCATGATGTACTTAAGCTGTAATACAAACAATAAGGGTCTACTAATCTCATCCATATACAGAATACATCAATATAACCAAAGAGAAATATAATCATCATCAAGTCACAAGTAAATAAATTGGAGAACAATCCGATAATAAGTCTGATACAATTGTTCATTAAACAAGAATAGCATCAAAGACTGAGTATAGAAGAAACTTATACTCAAAAGAAATCCTCTGCAATCACCTCATCCTCGGTTCCTGGTTCTGCTCTAATGTATGCACCTGTTCCTGCTTTTGCTCCTGCTAATGCTCCGGTCCCGTATACCTCGGGATAGATCTCGTCAGCTAATCCTGGGGACATAATCCGGAATCCAGGTCCTCAGGGGACATAGCAAGGTATAAAATAACTCATGCCAAAATAAATACAGTACAACAATAAATGAAACAATATAGGGTAAACTATGTAACCATCTATGTGAAATGCAATTTGAGAGCATCACTAGAACTTAGGCTGAGACCACTACAAGCTCTGTGTCTGGGAGCCTGTAGCAGAGATACTATGTAATTTACTATATAATTTACTATGTAGTGGCATATATATATAAAATCAGCATGTAGCCTGTGTGTCTCTCTCCACCCAATGTAATCACACGTCTCATGTCCACGATGTCTCATGTCCATGTTACACAAGATCATATCTAATGCAGCAAGTCATAATGTTAGCTAAGCACATGCAATATCTATGTCATGAATCATGTACCCTATACAGAATTACCATGAATATCTCAAGAAGATTCTGTCTCATGAATAGTGTCAGGTGTCATGGGTTATAACGTACTTGATATTGCAAGCACGAGAATGTAAAGGGTCTCGATATCCATCTTTAAGTGACGTTACACAACTCCGCGTACGGTGTTGGCACCCGAATATTATTCGAATGCTAAGTAAGTCACGCGGTCCTAGGTATAACATATAGATCACAAAAATAAAATAAGAGAATAATATACTGCAAGTATGGCAAGGTACACTTGCCTGGGGTTCTTACTCCAACTGTAGCTCTGGTAGCAGCGGGATTTGCAGGTAGTCCTTCGGTTACTGAAATAAACATCACCATCAGATTCAGAAAATATTAAATAGCTAGAAACGCCTGTCCTTGAGTTCAATTTGGACACAGGGGCAAAAATGACAGTTTCTGGTCAAAGCGGGGTCTACATATGGCCCGCTTCGCACCGAAAAACGTGTCAGAGATAATGTTCTTCAAATTTATCAAACTTAGTGTCAACAAGTCCATAACGATGATACGAACCCATTGGAACATCCAGAACTGGATTCTGAGGAGCCAATCATAAAATCGTCCGTCAAGTGGAGCCGCGGAGCCCACGATACGCAATTTTATCAACGTTCTAAGAATCGAACCAAACTTGGGTCATAGGACCAGCATATTGCTACGAGTCTGATGGTATAAGTTTTGTTTCGATCCGATGTGTGTACACAAAGTTACAACATGTTCTGGAATAGGGCCGATACGGGGCATTGTCGACGGATACACGTTGATTCTGGTGTGCACGCACATCCAAATCAACTTCCGTAAAATCTCATACATCTGTATTAACGGCGTGCACCTTTCGGTGAAGTCCGTACGTGACCAAGTCATCTCGTTTGGCGGGGCGCACTCAGTTCCGAGGAAAAACAGGACGAATATTTTCCTGATTTTGAGTCACAGTTTGCGATCGCCACAGGAAGCGACACACCGAGCGGGTTGCACGGGCATCGAGAGGGTCACGTAGGGTTCGCGTCATAATAGACAAAACGAGAAACGGGACAGTGAGGAGAGAGAAAAGGCTACCTGAACAGGGCTCCGAATAAACTGGGATTTCTCGTGTCCGCGAGGCGACACGACACGACACATCTAGGGTTTGGTACTGTTGCGGCTGGGGGCACTGGGGCTTCGTTGGAGGAGGGGTGGCTCGGGCTGAAGCAGCTCGGGAGGAGGCGGCCGGAGCTGCGCTGATGGCGGCTCAAGCGGAGCTGGCCGCTGCCGCTGCTGCTGTTGTCGGCGAGGTCGAGGCGGAGACGGCTGGGTCGACGCTGGGTCGGGTGGCTGGAACCGGAGTAGCGGTGGCCGGCGTCTTCGACTCTGGTGGCTGGAGCTGCGGCTGGAGGAGAGAGGGTGGTGGCGGAGGATCGTCGGGGCTGCCGGGGACGACGGTGGCTAGGGTGTCGATCAGGGCTGCGGGTTTTATAGGAGGCGGGGAGGAGCTGGGCCGCGGGCCGTTGCGGGGAGAGGAAGAGACGGCGATGGCGGTTTCCGCGACGGAGGCGGAGAGGCGCGGGGATCGCGGCGGCGGAGGGGAATCGACAGGGTTTCGACGGTTAAGGATTCAGACGGGTCGGGTTGCGGGTTTCGGGTCGGGCTCAGACCCGATCCGACCAGCAGGGTTGGGCCCGGTTCAGCTAGACCGTGTCCGGTCCGGTTCAGGTCGGTTCAATAGGAAATAAACCGGGTTTATTCTAGAGTTTAATTTGGTTTAATAAAAACTTAGGTTTTAGGTCTTTAAAAATGCTTCCGGGGTCCAATAAATTCCAGGAAAATTACCCTATGTCTAATATTTTATTTTACACCTAAAAATATTATTTTCATAATATTTTAATATTTAATAAACACATTTAAAAAAATTATTTATAAACTGAATACCTTGATTTAAATTAGTGAAAAATCACAGAAAAAATCCAGAAAAATTTTGAAAATTGATTTTTTAAATCCTGAAAAATTAGGGAGTTTACAGTTAGTATCCAGTAAGACTTCAAAAATAGTTGGATAAGAGGTGGTGAGCAGTTGAACGGAGTGCGTTGCGAAAAACTCGCTGCGGTCGGATATGCAAAGTGTCTGATGCAACGCATAATTGGGATTATCGAGGCGAAAGATTTACGAAACGAGAAAGTATTCCAGAGACTCGTTGCGATCGGATATACAATGACCCGATGCAATGCACAAGTCAAAATTGTCAGCACGAAATATGTAAATATAGAAGGCAATTATAAATCAAGCTGTGCACAAAGAATCGTGGCAAGAAATCAGGCATTCAAAAATAGTGCACATGCGAATGAGTTACAAGAACAGATGCTAAGGCCAGTTCAGTCGGGGGCATAAAACAGTTGGCATTTCGGAAACAAAGTCGCACATGCAACTCGTCTGACTTTGCTATCACTAAGCTTGGCTGAAATGGATATATTTCGGGGACGCCTAAAATATGTGTACGAATCCAAACTAATGGATATGCTGAACTCGAATGAAGTTCTAGAAAAGCGATATGGAGTTAAGGAATTTTATACGAGCGTGGCATATGAAACAAAGATAGTAAATTTGAGATAGTGTTTGAAATGAAGGTTAAGTATTATAAAAAGGAACGAGTATAGATTTTGGTTCAAGAACGAACCTTATTTTGAGTGATATATTATGTAATACCCCATTCCGCACAGTGCATTACGATGAGTCAGATTAGAACTAGACAATTGGGTTGGTTGCATAACATAAGTCAGAATGGGAACGAGGCATTAAGTTGCTTGCATTTCAATAAGACAAATTCAGGAACAAGTATTGATTCGGGTTTTGGTTTTATTTGCAGGCTTTTACGCGAGATATTCTGAGGTCGATTTATCGTCTCGTTGCCGATATTTGCATGGAGTCAAGTATCGTGCAATAAATCAGTGGGCTAGTTTATAACGGTGCAAAGATAGAGGGACTTAAGCGACAGTGCAGTCTTTCTTGAATCTTCTCAGGTTGGATGATTGTGAAGCACGGTCTTCTCGCGTAAGTAAATTGTGCTTCTTATCGGAACCATGGAAATTGGGGATAAGTTGTATCGACTCTGGTGAAGCGATAGGCTGTGACGACTCGGCAGAACAGCTAAGCAGATAAGTAAGGGTGGGCGGGCCCTGACCCTTCTCCTCTACTCCTTCATGCTTAATAAAATACATCAGTTGCATGCTAGCGCTATCATAGATTCAACTGTAACACCCCGTTCCGCTCAAGCGGGCTGCCGTTTCAAACGGCAATAGTGCAGCTGTCCCGACCCGCTTTGCCTCGAACGAGGAGCAAAGAATATCCAGACTTGTCCCTACAGGAATCCGACTTGGACTTTCAGAGGCTCGCTCAGACGTATCGCTCTACCGAGGCGAATCATCGCTAAGGTGGGTAGCTACGGTGAACTTGTCTTTGCTTAGCCAGCACACATAAAATATGGAATATTTATGCTAGTCGCTAGGTGAATCACCCCCTGCATGCTAATAAATCCAACGCACCTAGCTAAGGGAATAATCTCAACTTGTATTGCTATGTTAGAACATGGAAATAAATAAAATACTGCTTATATATGTTCAGACCCTCGCATGCTAAGTCCCTAACGTTTTCATCTCTCGGCTTACCTTCGGGTCCGGGCAAACATGCCTGCTTATGTTCCTTAGAAACGCATGCTTGTCTGCTTGAATGTTACCGTGTTTTCATCCAAACCCCGAAAGACTGCTACGTAGTCGTTCCGTGCCTGAATGAACCTGCAAGTATCCGGGACCATTAGGTCGCCAAGGCAATCCCCGAACCAGGGGCACGCATCAGGGTAATAAATACTGAACGTGAATCCAATAACGTGACAACTGAATGATAATCACATCAAGTCTACATCTGAACGAGAATCACGTTACGTAACGAACGAATCTCAGCTCTTGGAGCAAATGCTCGTTCAGATCACGAATCATGGATTATCATTCAAGTTGTGGATTGAAACTGACCCTGACCTGCATGTCGCGGATAACTCGACAACGAGGAACGGTTCCACGGGCGGTCACTGGGGCACTGGGACCGACCCGATCCGGATGGAACATAACGTAGTAGTCGCTCACGTGATTGACGGGATAGTTTACAGCGCCTCACGTGCTTTTGTTGCATTCTCTACCCCGCCAATTAACTACGGTCCTTTATGGCTATGCCAGCGACTAACGTTCATATAGATAAGTCATCCTCGCTTAGCGGCTATCCGCGTGCGAGTCATTGCATCGCATCAAGAAAACAACTGAACACCTGAACGATCATGTTAAAACGACCCTCATGTTTGCATGTGCTATGCCTCCTAAATGTTATACTTGCCCGTGCTTGAATTAACGATATTTGCCTCAATGTTTGCCTTGGACAGGAAGGAGATGGTAAGTTGGTAAGTCTCGCCGTGTTTCCTCTCATGTTGCACGGTGCACCGCCACACGAGTTAGGCTATTCAATATTTGCATGAAACTGATCCTAAGACAATTAGAAAGACAACTTAATAGTTGGTGCACGGAACCTGTATTACGTGTTTGGATTTGTCGAGCGGGCGAGTAGCTTCCCCACCAGTGCATTCAATATACTGATAATCCACCAGTTTGTATGCAGGGTGCGGGAGAACCTCGTTCGGTGCGGATGCCTCCTTCATGCGTGCTAAGGCCAGGAGTTTCCTCTGAAGCCTTGCAACGGTGCGTCCGGAACTGAAGCACATATACAAGACATAATGTTGGAGCATCGCCTGACCATCGCCTGTACATTCATTCCACAGTTGTAGCCACTTGGCACGCTTTTACTATTTCAGAGAAAGAGGCTTGAGCGACTTGTAATCTCGGCTATACGCCGCCTGTAACACTTGTTCATATCAATAAAAGAGTTGCTTTACTTCAAACTTGTGTTTTAACGCTTCCGCTATATTTGTCAACTCAGAGAACTTGTTACCGAATCGCTATGCGTTCATGACTCCGCTGCACTCGGACAATTTGTGCGACTCTGTGGCTTAGAACTCTTGCCGCCAGCCAATGAACCATGGCCTTGCTCGGACGTGGATCACGCCCGGATGGGTCAAAGCGATCGTTCCGCGGGAGCACTGGCGAGGGTGATTCTCGCCTAGCGGGAAAGGCCGAAATAGCCTGCGGGAGATCGGGACGTGACATGTTGGTATCAGAGCCTGGCTTCTACGCCTTTGGACTTCGATTCGATATCTCTGTTTCGAAAGCTCGTTCATGGGTTATGTGCACGCTCTCTCTCAATGCCTCGATGGGATATTCCAACAATATGTCTAAATACTTTCAAAATACGTTTTGAATGATATAATTGCTTGTCTAATTGTATGCTGCGAGTGGCCTTTGTGCCAACCTGTGCGAACCCTTGAGAGTATCGCTAGTAGCTTGTCCGATTTCCACTAACTCTAAGTTTGGTTGAATGTATCTATTCGAGGGACGCCTTAAACTAGTGCACCATCCAAGACTTAAGAAAAGGTGAAACTCGAGTGCTGAGACTTCGCTATCACTAAGCTGGTTGACGTGTTCACGCTACAAGTGCACTTCGAAAGTGCGCATGATCCAGTCTAAGCGATATGCTGATTTTGAAGCTTGTGCAAGTGAATATCCCAATGAACAAGTACAACGACTTGTCTAGGATTGCCTCGACCCTAGATTACTGCTAGTCCTTAATAAGTCTCGAGGACGAGACTTTTTCTAAGTTGGGTAGGATGTAACACCCCGTTCCGCTCAAGCGGGCTGCCATTTCAAATGGCAATAGTGCAGCTGTCCTGACCAGCTTTGCCTCGAACGAGTAGCAAAGGATATCCAAACTTGTCCCTACAGGAATTTGGCTTGGACTTTCAGAGGCTCGCTCAGACGTATCGCTCTACCGAGGCGAATCATCGCTAAGATGGGTGGCTACGGTGAACTTGTCTTTGCTTAGCCAGCACACATAAAATCTGGAATATTTATGCTAGTCGCTAGGTGAATCACCCCCTGCATGCTAATAAATCCAACGCACCTAGCTAAGGGAATAATCCCAACTTGTATTGCTATGCTAGAACATGGAAATAAATAAAATACTGCTTATATATGTTCAGACCTTCGCATGCTAAGTCCCTAACATTTTCATCTCTCGGCTTACCTTCGGGTCCGAGCAAACGTGCCTGCTTATGTTTCTTAGAAACGCATGCTTGTCTGCTTGAATGTTACCGTTTTTTCATCCAAACCCCGGAAGACTGCTACGTAGTCGTTCCGTGCCTGAATGAACCTGCAAGTATCCGGGACCATTAGGTCGCCAAGGCAATCCCCGAACCAGGGGCACGCATCAGGGTAATAAATACTGAACGTGAATCCAATAACGTGACAACTGAATGATAATCATATCAAGTCTACATCTGAACGAGAATCACATCACGTAACGAACGAATCTCAACTCTTGGAGCAAATGCTCGTTCAGATCACGAATCATGGATTATCATTCAAGTTGTGGATTGAAACTGACCCTGACCTGCATGTCACGGACAACTCAACAACGAGGAACGGTTCCACGGGCGATCACTGGGGCACTGGGACCGACCCGATCCGGATGGAACATAACGTAGTAGTCGCTCACGTGATTGACGGGATGGTTTACAGCGCCTCACGTGCTTTCGTTGCATTCTCTACCCCGCCAATTGACTACGGTCCTTTATGGCTATGCCAGCGACTAACGTTCATATAGATAAGTCATCCTCGCTTAGCGGCTATCCGTGTGCGAGTCATTACATCGCATCAAGAAAACAACTGAACACCTGAACGATCATGTTAAAACGACCCTCATGTTTGCATGTGTTATGCCTCCTAAATGTTATACTTGCCCGTGCTTGAATTAACGATATTTGCCTCAATGTTTGCCTTGGACAGGAAGGAGATGGTAAGTTGGTAAGTCTCGCCGTGTTTCCTCTCATGTTGTACGGCGCACCGCCACACGAGTTAGGCTATTCAATATTTGCATGAAACTGATCCTAAGGCAATTAGAAAGACAACTTAATAGTTGGTGTACGGAACCTGTATTACGTGTTTGGATTTGTCGAGCGGGCGAGTAGCTTCCCCACCAGTGCATTCAATATACTGATAATCCACCAGTTTGTATGCAGGGTGCGGGAGAACCTCGTTCGGTGCGGATGCCTCCTTCGTGCGTGCTAAGACCAGGAGTTTCCTCTGAAGCCTTGCAACGATACGTCCGGGACTGAAGCACATATACAAGACATAATGTTGGAGCGTCGCCTGACCATCGCCTGTACATTCATTCAACAGTTGTAGCCACTTGGCACGCTTTTACTGTTTCAGAGAGAGAGGCTTGAGCGACTTGTAATCTCGGCTATACGCTGCCTGTAACACTTGTTCATATCAATAAAAGAGTTGCTTTACTTCAAACTTGTGTTTCAACGCTTCCGCTATATTTGTCAACTCAGAGAACTAGTTACCGAATCGCTATGCGTTCATGACTCCGCTGCACTCGGATAATCTGTGCGACTCTGTGGCTTAGAACTCTTGCCGCCAGCCAATAAACCATGGCCTTGCACGGGCGTGGATCACGCTCGTGCGGCATCACGCCCGGATGGGTCAAAGCGATCATTCCGCGGGAGCGCTGGCGAGGGTGATTCCCGCCTAGCGGGAACGGCCGAAATAGCCTGCGGGAGATCGGGGCGTGACATCAACGAGTATGGTTCGGAGTAATACAAGTTGTAATACAAGGTGAACACTAAGATAGACATTGAAACAAAGTATATCGAGACGTGCATTAAGAGCACGAGTATCGAACAAGAACACTTAGTGAGCGAAGCCATGCAGTTTTGGCGCAACGCCACGGAACTGCCAGTAGGCGAGAGATGGAAACGTGCATTTGTGCACGAGAATATCATAAGAATGCATCTTTAAGTGAAGCTTACAGATGCGATTCAAAACCATGCAACTGTGTCGGATGGAAATGGTGCCACGAAAGTATCTATCAGGGATATGACACAATGGAACACTTTGTCGAGAAGCGGCATGATGACTCGGTACTTTGGGGCCGGCGGATGGCCAAATATAATACGATGTCGGAGAGGCCAAATGTAATACTATATCTAAGAGGCCAAATGTAATACTATATCGAAAAGGGCATGAGCTGTAACACCCCATTCCGCTCAAGCGGACTGCCGACTCAATCGGCAATAGTGCAACTGTCCCGACCCGCTTTGCCTCGACCAAGAAGCAAAGGATATCCAGACTTGTCCCTACAGGAATCTGGCTTGGACTTTCAGAGGCTCGCTCAGACGTATCGCTCTACCGAGGCAAATCATCGCTAAGGTGGGTGGCTACGGTGAACTTGTCTTTGCTTAGCCAGCACACATAAAATCTGGAATATTCATGCTAGTCTCTAGGTGAATCACCCCTGCATGCTAATAAATCTAACGCACCTAGCTAAGAGAATAATTCCAACCTGTATTGCTATGCTAGAACATGGAAATGAAATACTGCTTATATTCAGACCCTCGCATGCTAAGTCCCTTAACGGTTTCAACTCTCGGCTTACCTTCGGGTCCGAGCAACGTGCCTGCTTATATTCCTTAGAAACGTATGCTTGTCTGCTTTCGAACGTCTAGCGTTATTGTGTTGTGCATGCATTCTTGTTTAGCCAGAAGACTATCAAATAGTCCTTCTGTGCATTTGAACCTGCAAGTATCCGGGACCGTTAGGTCACCCAAGGCAAATCCCCGAACCAGGGGAATGCATTAAGCAAGAATGGATATTTGAATGTGAATCACGCTTGAATGATAATCATGCCATGTTTGGATCTGAACGAGGATTGTGTTTGTACTGTTCGAATCCCAGCTCGTGGAGCAATGTGCTCGTTCAGAATAAGTTTGTGTGTTCCATGATTATCATGTTAAAGCTTTGGATTTGGATAGACCCTGGCCTGCATATCGCGGACAACCTGTGCACAAGGATTTTTGGCTTCCGCGGACGGTCACCGGGGCACTGGGACCGATCCGATCCGGGCGGAAGAGTTTGTATGGTCGTTAGTCATGGACGGAGTATTATGTAGCGGGGCTCGCCACCTGCGTTGCTATCGCTCTTAGTCCCGAGACCATAACCCGTTCATAATGGCTATGCCAGCGACTTTCGTCATATAGATAAGTCATCCTCGCTTAGCGGCTATCCGCGTGCGAGTCATTGCATAGCATCAATGAACTGAACACCTGAACGATCTGAACATAATGACCCTCATGTTTGCATATGCTATGCTTCCTGGATGTTTATACTTACCGTGCTTGAATTAATCATGTTTGCCTTGGACAGGGAAGGAGAAATAGTAAGTTGGTAAGTCTCGTCGTGTTTCCTCAAACATCGTACGGCGCACTGCCCGACACGTTAAGCTATTCAATGTTTGCATAAAACTGATCCTAAGGCAACTAGAAAGACAACTGAATAGTTGTGCACGGAACCTGTATTACGTGTTTGGATTTGTCGAGCGGGCGAGTAGCTTCCCCACCAGTGCATTCAATGTACTGATAATCCACCAGTTTGTATGCAGGGTGCGGGAGAACCTCTTTCGGTGCGGATGCCTCCTTCGTGCGTGCTAAGGCCAGGAGTTCCCTCTGAAGCCTTGCAACGGTGCGTCCGGGACTGAAGCGCTTATACAAGACATAAGTTGTGAACATCGCCTGACCATCGTCTGTACATTCATTTTCACAGTTGTAGCCACTTGGCACGCCTTTACTGTTTCAGAGAGAGAGGCTTGAGCGACTTGTAATCTCGGCTATACGCCGCCTGTAATACATGTTTCATATCAATAAGAGATTACTTTACTTGTTTCTATGCTTCCGCTATATTTGTCGACTCGGTGAACCTGTTACCGATCGCCTATGCGTTCATGACTCCGCTGCACTCGGACAATTTGTGCGACTCTGTGGCTTAGAACTCTTGCCACCAGCCAATGAACCATGGCCTTGCACCGGCGTGGATCACGCTCGTGCGGCATCACGCCCGGATGGGTTAAGCGATCGTTCCGCGGGAGCGCTGGCGAGGGTGATTCCCGCCTAGCGGGAACGGCCGATTTGCCTGCGGGAGATCGGGGCGTGACAGGTTGGTATCAGAGCCTGGCTTCTACGCCTTTGGACTTCGATTCGATATCTCTGTTTCGAAAGCTCGTTCGTGGGTTATGTGCACGCTCTCTCTCAATGCCTCGATGGGATGTTCCAACAATAAGTCTAAATACTTTCAAAATGCGTTTTGATTGATATGATTGCTTGTCTGGTTGTATACTGCGAGTGGCCTTTGAGCCAACCTGTGCGAACCCTTGAGAGTATCGCTAGTAGCTTGTCCGATTTTTACTAACCCTAAGTTTGGTTGAATGCATCTATTCGAGGGACGCCTTGAATTAGTGCACCATTCAAGACTTAAGAAAAAGGTGAAACTCGAGTGCTAAGACTTCGCTATCACTGAGCTGGTTGACGTGTTCACGCTAGAGGGTACCTTCGAAAGTGCGCACGATCCAGTCTAAGCGATATGCTGATTTTGAAGCTTGTGCAAGTGAATATCCAAACGAACAAGTACAACGACTTGTCTAGGATTGCCTCAACCCTAGATTACTGCTTGTCCTTAGTAAGTCTCGAGGACGAGACTTTTTCTAAGTTGGGTAGGATGTAACACCCCGTTCCGCTCAAGCGGACTGCCGACTCAATCGACAATAGTGCAACTGTTCCGACCCGCTTTGCCTCGACCAAGAAGCAAAGGATATCCAGACTTGTCCCTACAGGAATCCGGCTTGGACTTTCAGAGGCTCGCTCAGACGTATCGCTCTACCGAGGCGAATCATCGCTAAGGTGGGTGGCTACGGTGAACTTGTCTTTGCTTAGCCAGCACACATAAAATCTGGAATATTCATGCTAGTCGCTAAGTGAATCACCCCTGCATGCTAATAAATCCAACGCACCTAGCTAAGGGAATAATCCCAACCTGTATTGCTATGCTAGAACATGGAAATGAAATACTGCTTATATTCAGACCCTCGCATGCTAAGTCCCTTAACGGTTTCAACTCTCGGCTTACCTTCGGGTCCGAGCAACGTGCCTGCTTATATTCCTTAGAAACGTATGCTTGTCTGCTTTCGAACGTCTAGCGTTATTGTATTGTGCATGCATTCTTGTTTAGCCAGAAGACTATCAAATAGTCCTTCTGTGCATTTGAACCTGCAAGTATCCGGGACCGTTAGGTCACCCAAGGCAAATCCCCGAACCAGGGGAATGCATTAAGCAAGAATGGATATTTGAATGTGAATCACGCTTGAATGATAATCATGCCATGTTTGGATCTGAACGAGGATTGTGTTTGTACTGTTCGAATCCCAGCTCGTGGAGCAATGTGCTCGTTCAGAATAAGTTTGTGTGTTCCATGATTATCATGTCAAAGCTTTGGATTTGGATAGATCCTAACCTGCATGTCGCGGACAACCTGTGCACAAGGATTTTTGGCTTCCTCGGACGGTCACCGGAGCACTGGGACCGATCCGATCCGGGCGGAAGAGTTTGTATGGTCGTTAGTCACGGACGGAGTGTTATGTAGCGGGGCTCGCCACCTGCGTTGCTATCGCTCTTAGTCCCGAGACCATAACCCGTCCATAATGGCTATGCCAGCGACTTTCGTCATATAGATAAGTCATCCTCGCTTAGCGGCTATCCGCGTGCGAGTCATTGCATAGCATCAATGAACTGAACACCTGAACGATCTGAACATAACGACCCTCATGTTTGCATATGCTATGC
Organism: Iris macrosiphon; assembly: GCA_036927795.1. Classification (NCBI taxonomy): domain Eukaryota; kingdom Viridiplantae; phylum Streptophyta; class Magnoliopsida; order Asparagales; family Iridaceae; genus Iris; species Iris macrosiphon. The sequence continues at coordinate 181,139,482 of JAYESA010000001.1, forward strand.
TTCCTGAATGTTTATACTTACCGTGCTTGAATTAATCATGTTTGCCTTGGACAGGGAAGGAGAAATGGTAAGTTGGTAAGTCTCACCGTGTTTCCTCAAACATCGCACGGTGCACTGCCCGACACGTTAAGCTATTCAATGTTTGCATGAAACTGATCCTAAGGCAACTAGAAAGACAACTGAATAGTTGTGCACGGAACCTGTATTACGTGTTTGGATTTGTCGAGCGGGCGAGTAGCTTCCCCACCAGTGCATTCAATGTACTGATAATCCACCAGTTTGTATGCAGGGTGCGGGAGAACCTCTTTCGGTGCGGATGCCTCCTTCGTGCGTGCTAAGGCCAGGAGTTCCCTCTGAAGCCTTGCAACGGTGCTTCCGGGACTGAAGCGCTTATACAAGATATAAGTTGTGAACATCGCCTGACCATCGTCTGTACATTCATTTCCACAGTTGTAGCCACTTGGCACGCCTTTACTGTTTCAGAGAGAGAGGCTTGAGCGACTTGTAATCTCGGCTATACGCCGCCTGTAATACATATTTCATATCAATAAGAGATTACTTTACTTGTTTCTATGCTTCCGCTATATTTGTCGACTCAGTGAACCAGTTACCGATCGCCTATGCGTTCATGACTCCGCTGCACTCGGACAATCTGTGCGACTCTGTGGCTTAGAACTCTTGCCGTCAGCCAATGAACCATGGCCTTGCACGGACGTGGATCACGCTCGTGCGGCATCACGCCCGGATGGGTTAAGCGATCGTTCCGCGGGAGCGCTGGCGAGGGTGATTCCCGCCTAGCGGGAATGGCCGATTTGCCTGCGGGAGATCGGGGCGTGACATGAGCCACGGAATAATTGGTGACTACGGGTCACCACGGAACAATGATTTGGAGGACGAAAGAGGCGTTAGAAATATACTGGGGCGAGTAGACTTGTTCCTCGACCGTACTTACAAGTTGGGAATGTTGCATAAGTTCATAAATGATACTACTTAATTTTGCTTCGTGTCATGCATTTGCTTCATAGATAACTATTCATGCATTGTATGGTCATGGACAACTTCTGCACAAGGAAAAACTGTTTTCCTGGATTGGCATTTCGGTCTCACCGAACCTGAGTCTACCTAGGGGGAAAATAAAATAAGATGTGCAAAGTCATGTGGCATTGCGGACCTCTAGATGGCTCGTAACTCGACTGAGAAGACTATCGCAATGACTAATATAAAGTCCTTCATGGTGGCAACAATATCACTAATGACCTTCATATAGATATAGAGTACGCACTCTGCCATATGAAACAGTGGGCGTGCTAATGAGCATCTACCTTTGCCTCGGGCAAGTACAGTATAAATCGGCTATGGTAAGAGCCACGGATAAAGCGAGATGATTCAATGTGTTTCAAGCGTTACGACGTGATTCGAATATGACATGCTTAGTTACCAAACGAGATTCGAGAATAACATGCTTATCGTCTTATGGGATTCAAATGCGAATATGCTTTCATAACTGAAATGTTTACATGAGAAACCTGCTTACTGCTTTCGATACATGCCTCAATGAACTAAAATTCATCTAGTTCTAATAGAAAGATCACTATAAATCTGTATGCTTGCCATGATAACTTAGTGTCAGTTTAGGCGAGTGAGTTATCATGCTCACCAGTACAAGTTGTGTACTGATCCACGTTTATGGGCACCCTCTTTTAGGAATGCAAAAGCGAGGTCTTGGCTTGGATATAAGAAGACATGATGTGTGGAACGGTGGAATCATTTGTAAGTAAGAGAGATCAAAGAGTGTTGTAAGCCAACTTGGCATATCCAATGGGGCTATTCATGTCTTTGTAACCACTATTATTATCAATAAAGAGCTTTGCTTCGCATACTCTGAATGTTTCATATGACTCTATAAATCTTTCGTTGCAACTCGATATTTTCTATGAAAACCATATGTTTTATCTTCTTGCTTTGTGCGTTGCGCAAACTAGGCACGTGCGGCTTCACGGCCGGTGGACGAATATCGACTCTATGGAGTCGGGTCGTGACAGAGAATGCCCTTCTCCTCCCATAAAATTGTTTGTGTTGGCAACTGTCTCAAACCGGATTAATCTGGTTCGGTTCAGATCGTGTACGGTTCACCATGGTGGCCGGCAAATCAAGGCATGCATTGCATGGTATATATGTGCACTCATATAGCATGCATTACTATATATGATTTCTCTTATGTTCAGTTCACTCCATTTTTTTTCAATGATTTTTTTATTTTTGATTTATTTGTGGGAGTCAGCCCACACATAGTCCACTCTAATCCATTCTAGCCTATCCCATTTTATATTTTTGGATCTGCCCATGCTTATGTTGGCTACATATAGGTTGTTCTAATATGGACACCGCTACCTCTAGAATCTAATCTCCATGACTTGCTTCCTAAGTTATTCTCTTCTTCTCTTCTCCATCTCATGTGAGAGATCTTTTACATGGTGAAACAAGGAGCATCCTCGATCGTGCAAGGCTTTACTACTGTGAATCTAGAAGACGTGGAAGGGTTTGGTTCAACCGCATCGAATGTATAATTCTTATTTTTTTCGCTTAAATTCCTATTGTTTTCTCTTAAATTCCTTAAATGCCACAATTTATTCTATGTGTTACATATGGTATCATAGCAATGATTTCATGGTACGCTGGAAACCCTAAATTTTTATGGTTTCATAATTTTGATCTATACGCATTAATACATGATGATTTTAGGGATTATATTGTAGTTTTTCTGTCATTGGTCAATGCTAGTATGCACATATGAAGATTAGGAGATCTTTCTTTCTGTCTGTATTGATCCATGAGGGTTGCATGTGGTTCCTTTTTGTGATCGATGTAATAATTATTTGATTTCCTAATTTCTTTTGTGTAACATTAGGAGATCATGTAAAAAAAATTTTGTGTATATATATATATATATATATATATATATATATATATATACAACAATACGTGATCAACACGATGCCGAGAATTTTGGAGTCACACTACACCGCAATGATCGAACTGCAGCCCCACACCTAGGCTATGAGTGACTAGAAAGTCTTCCAAACCCAATCGTCTAATCCCGTGGGATTGAAACGTGGTGTATTGAGATGGTTTGTTGGTTTGAAGGAACGTTTGGACTTGGATTCATGCTGAGAATTTATTAAGAGATCTGTTCGGTCGAGACAGATAGTTGGTTGGTTCTTCAGGTGATCTTGATTTTTTCTTTTCTTTACCTTCACATTAATAAAATGGGTATTGCATATTTAGTTACGCTATAAGTTGGTTACGGTTCAAAATTCCCCCTCCCTGTTGTGGAAGGCAGTCCCTTGGACTTGTTCATAGCACACCTTGTAAACCCTTTACAAGGAAAATCTATCCTTGTGTGTGTCACTTTAAAAGCTAGCTATCCAAAAAGCTACGCCCTGATCTCTTTTTCTACACTACAATATTCCAAAAGCACATTCTTCCCTCCCTTGTGATCCTTCTGTCTGTCACTTTAAAAGCTAGCTAGCCAAAAAGCCACGCCTTGATCTCTTTTTCTACACTACAATATTCCAAAAGCACATTCTCCATCCCCCCTCCCCTGTGATCACCTATATAAGCTCCCATTCTACAAGCTATTGCCTTCCCATCAATCCCCTTCCATAACTTCCTCCCATCCGTAGTTACAATATATTTATATCCATTCGATCTCCAGTCAAGCAGTAATGGAACATAGTAGTACAGCTATGGCGCCAGAGAGCAGTACTCGAAAGGTGGTCTGGTTATCCTCAATGTGGCAGTTGGCTGCTTCCTCGATGGAGTATCTGAGGGAGAAGGTGATGAATATGTTCAACAAGGTGATCGAGATCGGTCGAGACGACCCGAGACGGATACTGCACTCTCTCAAAGTGGGAATGGCGCTCTCGCTCGTGTCCGTCTTCTACTATGTCAACCCACTCTTCAATGGCTTCGGAACGTCGGCCATGTGGGCAGTTCTCACTGTCGTTGTAGTCATGGAATTTACTGTTGGTAAGTCATGACTCCTAACATTAATTGTAAAGATTGATAGTCATCATGGCCGGGCTCCGATCTCTCCACAGATGAAGTATTGGATCCAAGAAATCAGATAACACGTGTTTCTTCATGAAGGCTTAGACTAATAGTGGGATATATAGAAAGCCTAGCTACCATATATATATATCAACTCCGAGAACTAATTTTAGAAGCTAGGACAATACAAGTTGTTAGTGGACCAAACATGTATAGATCTATATATACATTATTTGAACAAAACCTAGCTAACAGTTGGAATTTTTTAGTATAAACATTATATATTTTGATACTATTTTTTCATGATTCCTTTTTATATATACTCAGGTGGAACACTAGGCAAAGGTCTCAACAGAACTTTTGCGACACTGTCAGCAGGAGCGCTTGGACTTGGAGCGCACTACGTAGCAGTCCTTGCGGGAGAGAGAGGCGAACCGATTCTCCTTGGTATCTTCGTCTTCATACTAGGTAATTAAGCCATTACTTACTTGGCAAATACTAGCTATATATATTAATAATGTACTGTTTAATTGACTTAATATACATTATGCTGATCGATGTACGTCTTCTTTTTGCATGCATGCAGCTGCTGCCGCGACGTTTTCCCGATTCCTGCCAGAGATCAAGGCAAGATACGACTACGGGGTGACGATCTTCATACTGACGTTTAGCCTGGTGGCGGTGTCGAGCTACCGAGTGGAGGAGATGATACAGTTGGCTCACCAGAGGCTCTCTACCATTGCCCTTGGCGTGGCCACCTGCCTCGTGACCTCCGTGTTTGTGTTCCCGGTATGGGCTGGTGAGGACCTCCATAAACTGACTGCTGCCAACTTGGACAAGCTTGCTACCTTCTTGGAAGGTACAATATATATTCCTTACTTCCATATGTAGGTACAAATTATAATTCATGTTGGCCACACAAACTAACTAGTATTGGATCATGACTCATCTGATAGCCACTTGTACGTACTACACAATCACACATTGAACGATTTTGCATCTTATGTACACCAGCTAGAATCAACTATTTCTGGATATATATATATATATATATATATATATATATATATATATATATATATATATATATATATATATAATCTAAACTAACTATATATTATATGTCGAATTAATTTGCAACCAATGACAATTTCAGGACTGGGGGCCGAGTACTTTGATGAGAAAATAACTGGGAGTGGGAATTTGGAGGGAAATTCCTTTCTCCAAGTGCACAAGAGTGTTCTGAACTCAAAGAGTACAGAAGAATCTCTGGTGAGAACAACCAGAATGTTACTGTTATTCTTACTTCATGTACATACTACAAGGGTTATTGTCAGGCCGGCCCGGAGATATGATTGAGTTGTTATCCGGAACTCATTTTGGTTTTCCTTGACCCTTACTGTGAGCCAGTCCCGTGGGATCATCGGTGTCACCGCGACCGCTTGTGAGGTCACGCTGAACCTGAGGGATTGTCTTACAGAGAGGATTGTCCAACTCAGAAGTTTTGTCAAACTTACGTATGGACCGGCTCTGATTATTGTTGGAGAAAAGAAAAAGGGTTCACTTATCAAACAAACCCTACGTCAAAACCTGAACTTAGCAAGCAAGCAAGCACATCTAATTATGTTTAATTAATTATCCAGTCCTCACTTCTTCTTCTTTTGTGCAGGCAAATTTTGCAAGATGGGAACCTGGTCATGGCAAGTTCAGCTTCCGTCATCCATGGACGCAGTACCTAAAGATTGGAGCTCACAGCCGCCAGTGCGCTTACTCTGTGGAGGCCCTCACTGTCTACATCACGACTCCGGATAAAAATCAGGTATACCAACACATCGATCATCAACCACTAGTACTTTATAGCGTCCACTTAGTAGTAGTGACACTTGGCATGAATGATGGATATATATCATTGTAAATGGATGAGCAAATTATATATATATATATATATATATATATATATATATATATATATATATATATATATATGATCGCGTCCGTGTAATAAGTATGTAACACATGATTTTTTTTTTTCAAGTGCATGTACGAGTAGTTTATAGTTTCAATATCATATATATATAAATATGTCGATGTGTAGATGACTATGAACATTGTGGATATATGACACTAAGAAAGAACATATTATGTATCGAAACTAAAAATTGGGTTGTGCCCTTTTTGTTATATATCAGGCCTCAAAAGAGGTAGAGTTCCACCAGAAGATCCGCTCAGCATGTGCAGAGATGAGCCGCGAATCTGGAAAGGCGTTGGCCGAACTGGCATCAGCATTACGAAACATGACGTCACCTACGGTCGCGGCTAGCCACCACGTAGCCAACGCCTTGGTAGCTGCAGGCAAGCTGAAGAACGCAATGCCAGCTGCAGCAGGAGAGGATATTGCAGTCGAGCTCCCCGACGTCCTCCGATTGGCCACCTCCGCCTCGCTCCTCGGCCAAGTAGTCGCGTCCACCCATAAAATCGCGGCATCAGTAAATGAGCTTGCTCAAGCTGCCCGGTTCAAGAAACCCAAGCTGATCATTCACAAGCAGGCCATTATCAAACCAGTGGAGGATGGAGAAAGCCCTCCGCACGTCACAATCGATGTACTATAGGAGTACTAGTGGTGGCACCGAGAATAAAAAAGGAAAGGAAAACAAAAAGAAAATTACAGGGCCACACTGTATCTCTACCTATATGTGAGCCTAACCATGTAACAAGGAAAGGATTGATGCACAAACATATTATATTTCCACAAAGAGGAGGGAGGATCGATTACTCTTTGTAGTATTGTAACATAAGTAATTATTATAACATATCTTTTTTCTTGAATTCAAGTGAAGAAATATGTTGATCGACCACGGTTTTTGTGTTTGAACAAGAAAAAGAAAAATGAAATCTAATGAGTAATCCTAGAGTAACCCATGAGTTACTCATTTTTACAACTCAGTAATGAGAAATCGTTGGATCTTCAATTTTTTAAAGGGCTTAAATAGAAAATTTTCAAGGGCCTTAACTAAATAAATAAACCCACCTGTCTTTGTAATCAATTGACCATTACTAATGGGTTCTGATTGGATGAGTCATAGTTTATATTTGTTGGAATTCCGATGTGACTCAAATCGAAGTTGACCCATGAAATGTGAAATTGGACTGGACCCATATGTCTTAAAAAAGAATTCTCGTGTAAGGCCTGAACAAATTTTAATTATCTACACCTCGTGATCCAACTTCCTACCTGATGTGGGACTAAATTATTAACTCAATTGTCACCACCTTTTGAGTGCTCAACCGAAAATGATATGTAGTGTCCCGTTCCTGGTGGTTCGTTGACTAGAGGCTAAACCGAGCTAGTCAAAATAAATCATCTTGGAAAAACCTTGTCGGTATCGATTGATTGAGACTTTCAGATTGAGTCTATTCCAATTGATGGATTGTTTATGTTGGCTTAGTCCCAAAATACAGTTAATCGTGCTTGGCGAAGGAACTCTATATAATAGCTTTTTTCTATCCTTTTTGTTGTTGTTTTGTTTGACGTTCGCTGCTTTGGTTTTAATGAATGTGTTTTTGTGTCGTTTTCAATGATTAGTTTTCATTGTTCTCTTTCATCGAGTTTCACATTCATTCTGAATCTTGAGAGAAAGAGATCGAAGTATACTAATCAATGATTGGAGAAATTGCAGGATGCATATATAGACGAGACGTGATCGTTTCGTGAAGCTCATCTTTCTCTCGGATGGGTTCAATTTGGTGAGTGACTTTGAATAGGCGAGATCCTTTATTGGTTTGATCTGTGTTCAACCGAATGTCTAGATAATGCTCCTAACTCCACCTTGAGAAGAGAGCATGTATAATCGGTTCCAATTATACGCATGAATGTTCAGCACAGTCTTGTCTCGAACCAATTAGTGCAATCCAAACTAATCCCGTAACCTTCAGATTTTATACTAGCAGAGTTGGTCCATGAGAAGTAATATTGGACTAGCTACCCTGTACCTTAAAAAAGATTTCTCATGTGAGATCTGAACAAATCCCAATTATCTTATATTTCATGATCCCATTTCATATTCGATATGAGACTAAATTATGTAACTCTATTGTCACCACCTTTTGAGTGCTCAACCGAAAATTAGATACAATCCAACAATATTAACTCTCCCCAGGTAGGATTAGTAAGTAGTCCTAACCGATACCAAATACTCCTGTAGTTATTTTCTTGAACTTTGAGTTTGGATTGTGGCCAATATTCCCCGGTGGACTGTTTCACGCATTACTGGTCCCGGACCTGGGAAGACCAAGGGAACCAGCAACGAAACATGCTCCGAAAATCCACGAGAAAGATTGGTTTGAAGTTGGTTGTCATGAAAGTAAAAGGATATTTCTTTCCTGACTTTCTGTCACTTCGGCCTCTACTTGATTCGGTATGTGTATGTAAGCGATTATAAAGCATCGTAGTGGTTTATTGATCTCATATACATCACTTTAAAGTTGACAAGTACTCTCGTACTATTAATCATGTTAGTCCACGGCTAAAGTTGTCATATACATTATATTTGTCTATACTCTAACCTTACGATAGTGACCCAAGAAATGCAAGATTCAACATCAGGTAGCAAAGGCACGACACTTGAAGGGAAAAAAAAAACTTAAAAGATCCATTTTCAGCTTTTGTGTGTATTTTCCAACACTAACTATATCCTAAAGATAAAGCCCGCCATTGATTTCTGTCCTAATTGCGCAATTATTTTCCGAAGGAAACGTTTACGGCTAGGTACCTAGATCTGGACACAGTAAATCCAATTACCACTAACGACACTTGGTGGATTGTGATCTAGTCCATCATCATTTGTCTTATAATTTTAAGACACTTTGGTAGATAGTCAATGAGGAAGTTGGTTCTTTCTTTTTGTACTCTTGAGAATCATTACAAAGAGTCACCACTACTTTTTTCACTGTCTGATAATCTATACCAGGAACCTGATATGTTGATAAGTGGAGTGCAAATTTCCTACAGAAAATGAACCTAGACTTAATTAGTATCAAGTAATTTGGAGGGGAAAAGAATGGTGGGGATTGAGCTGTTCCCCACCAAAATCATTGCAAGTTGAGCTGGAAGAAAGATTTGGACCGCAGGGTTACAAGCGTAAAGGTCAGAGAGAAACAGAGATTTGGAACCAAATGAATTTTCTGGAAAGGAGAAAGCACATCACTGTTGTCATAATGTATGCCATTGAGTCATTGACTAGGATACTTTTGTGTAGTGCACTCTCTCTCATGTCACTTCACTAGTGAGTTCTGAAGCAATATGTAGGCAACTTCTTGCATGTGTAGAGATTTATCTACAGGCATATGTTTTGGAACATAGTATTCCTTTGGCAAGTTAATCATGACCTACTAGCTAGGCTACCAAACTCTTGAAGGGTTAATATGGGATAATGAAGGGAACAATGAAAAAGCCAATCATGCCGTGCTACCGCGATTATCCCATCCCTTCGCCAGACGACAAGCAATGAAAGTAGGTCATTAAGTGGTAAAATTGTGCACAATTGTATGTGGCAAGATAAGTTGCAAGTATGATTTCTAGTATCAAGTTTGATTTCAGTTTTGAAGCTACAAACTCTGTGGCACCTTAAGAGTTTGATAACATATGCTAATAGAACAGGGATATGATGTCCGATTTTGTTAGGTATTAGATTTTAAGATGTATACAAGATGAAAACAGAGAAACTACATCATTTAATGAGAATTTCAGGAGTAAACAGGGTATTACTTAATATGATGAAATATTTGAAGAAAATATCTCCTATCTTTGAGTTCTATTCTCTTCTAGCTTTATACGAAATACAGATATTACTTGGACAACCCGATTTTGTATTGATAGCAAATGCAGCTACAGGAACATCAGTCGACACAAACATGAATGCAAAGTATTTGATGTAGTGCTAGTAGGCCCAGTATCAACGCATTTTTGATATATCAGAAATGGGCACATTGGATCGATCACAACACTTAAAATATGGCCTCTACCTGCTGCTTCTATACTATTCTAGTAAGGGTTCATCACAAGGTCTAGGAGCATCGCTCGAGCCTGTTGCAGTTTCTCATAGAGAACTATGTTAGCTTGCACAACCAGTAGGCAAATGCCAGTGAGCAGCTGAATCTTTCAGGAGAGAAGGGGTTGTTTTACACACTGATTTTGAGATTATCGTCACTGAGAGACCTGCAGATCTCACTTTACCATGTAAACACAGAATTGAGACATCTAATGTATGTAAAGCAAGTATACCACCCAATAACAGCCATCAGTTTGTCAAAGAGTTATGCAAGTGACAAATGAGTCATTGCTCCACCAAATCGTTTTAGATCACTTGCTTTCCCTGTCACAGCCCTCCCCTTGTATACTTAGTAAAAGTTGTCAACCAAGATTTTTCTGAAATAGCTTTCTATGTAACCACCCCTCTATGTTTAATCAAGTTATCAACCAAGAATTTTCTGAAATAAATGACTGGCACATAATGAAATATATATCATGTAAATGTTTGCAGGCACAACACATATTCTCGCCAGCCCATAACGAAACAGAGATGCAATCAGGTATATCCTTATCGTACCTGAGCTCACAACTTAAGCATGAATTTAAAGAATTGAGTACAGTTGCACAATGAAAGACAAAGGCTCACCTATTTGAGAAGAAGAAACAATCATTTCAAAACTGATTAATAATTGCTAGGATTATTCTGCTATTAAATATGCTACACTGGTTCAGGTTATTTTCTTACAGAATGAACATAAAAGAATATAGCAAGTGGTTGGTAGTTATACAGTGGTGATGGTCTAAGATCCTTGATTTTTCCAAAAGCAGTGAAAGATCAAAAGCTTCAGGCAAAATTATATCTGACAAAGAAGAGGTTACTTCCAGCTTTCATGAAGGTACCAAGTCAAATTGAGCCAAGTCTTCATGAAGGTACCAAGTCAAATTGAGCCAAGTCTCCCATAACAAACCGACGAGAAGGCAGAATTGAGCTAATGTCTTCAGGCTTGTAAAGGAATGACGTAGTTACATCATGATACAGAACTTGGCCTTTTACATGATTTAACATCACTAGGTACATACCGCACAACTTCAACTTGGGAGGCAGGCTATTAAGAATGCCATGAGGAGTTTGACTTGGTTGAAGATATATTACATTATGAGGTTGGCAAGAAGCCAGTGGTTATACTGCCACACCAGCTTCCGTTCAGGTTTGACCAGCAGATGTGATGAACTTGGATGAATGGAGACGTATGAGGTTCAGATTTCAGAACAGAGTAGCTTGAAACTTCTGGGTAAAGAACTTTATCACCAGCCATATATAGGATTTTGCACTTGCGGTGGCAAGAGATGCAAATCTTGACAGTGCTGTTTATCATAGTCCCTTGTGCCAGGTATTGCTCCAGTGGACAGCCTTAAGATCTCATTTCCTGTGAGACAGTAATGAGCAAAAGCCAACCACCCATCCACCACTTTCGTCAAATTGGGCATGGAAACTGATTTCCTGATTATCGTGCTTTTATGTAGTGTGCCACATTCCTCAGACTCATTAGCTCTACTCTTCAGCATTTTGTCAAGCTCCGAGTACTCCACAAATCTCTCAGTTGCAGCCTCCCATGACAAGTTGTATCTTTGCTCTTGGGTGAGGGGGTGAGGCTCACTCGCCAATGCCTCTTTCACTCTCTCAACAAAGTCCTCTGAAGTCTTGTAGGTCAAGCAGTTAGGAAATTCCCTGAAAAAGTCATTTGAAGGATGATCTGCACAAACAACAAATTTTCCCATGGCAAGAGCCTCAGCAGTAGCTGTGCATAGGACATCAGTGATACTTGGATTTATGAAAACTTTGTACCTGCAAACTCAACCAGAAGAGAGAGAGAGCATTATTAGATAATATAAATAATAAAATATACAAATATGAAGTACCCTAAAAAACTCATTAGTACCCGTGAAGAGAATCATCTGCATGATCCCTTCCTTTAAGGAAGTTAAGGTTGAGGTCCAACTTCTTTGCAGCGGATTGAACTTCAATTGAGTCCTCACCATTTCCATATACATCTAACTTGAAAGCTTCTAGCTCATTTTTATGTTTTGCCCACAGATCTATCAACTCTTTGTATCCTTTTGCCCAGACCAACTTCCCTAGAAAGTATGCTCCTTTTGAGAATGACGGTTGCCCACACTCCATTTCAGCTGCCATTTTCTCTCCAACCTTGAGAAATGTGGGATTCACACCATGAACATTGCAGATGACAGATCTTGGTAGATCTTGTGTTGCTGCAGAAAGGCGCAGGACCTGCATGAATTGCCACAAATTAAAATGTCAAATTAGTCGGAGCCGGTTACAGTGTGGTCAATCAAAGAAAAGTGAGCAGATCGCCCAATATCAAATAAATCAGACTGCTACAAGTACTAAAGTAAGATTAGATAAACCCTAGGACCTTGAGGCAGAGTACCTTATGGCAGTATGCTCGAGCTACCAAGTTATTAACATGTTTAACAAAGAAAGCTTGGATAGCCCCATTCTTTTCCCTCTTGATGTATTCCAAGTAATTCGTGTGGACAACACCAACAACATGATTGAACTTATCAGTCCAACGCTTCCCATGATGGTACCAGTTCAAGTGCTCTGGTTCTTCCAATATTGCAATATCAGCCTCCTTGGATGAAATGAATTGTGAAGTATCACCAGCAGGTATTATGCTCCGCCTTTCTTTTTGGAACTAGAATCAAGAAATTATAACAATAATAAATAGCTTAGCATATCAAATTTTATTGCACTTCTGAGATGACATATAATGAACCATATAAGTACCTTTCCTGGATAGAAAGAGATCCTGAAATCAGCCTTAAAGCCGACCCTTTCCTCCACCCAACTTCTTATGTAAGCTTCCTGCTCTTCTGGAGAGCTAAAAGTTATATTGTTGGGATATACAAGTTGTTGTTCGGATTTGCAGAGCCAAGGAACCAACAATGTTACATTCTGCTTTGCGGATTTAGCCAAATAAGCAGCACGAAATAGAGGATTTACTGCAGTTCCAGTCATCCATGGGAGACTGGCAGTCGTTACAATCGCGACATGGCGTTTCATGTCCATTGCATCATGTTTCCCCGTGTTGGTCCAGAATCCACCTTCACAGTGATGTCCTGTGCTTCGTAGTACACTAGCTATCCTGACATCAAGTTCATCACTGATATTCTCGTGTTCCCTAAAGGATTCTTCTCTGGTAGAAAGAAAACCATAAATAAGCGGATCCTTCCGCCTGCTGCAGAGTGTCTCCACTACTTTGTCACATATATCTGCATCCAGTAAATATTCCATGGAACAGTCTATCAATAACACCATCTTCAGATTCAAATGCATATATCAAATATAGGTATATTAAAGTGTAATATATAAAGCAAAAGCTATAAGCCTAATAATCATTTATGAGGGAATCTCCATGTTAGATAGAGGTTAGAGATTAGCAGGTGGTAAACCCTTCGGATTATACACAATTTGATATAACAGGTAACAAAAAAGTTATTGCGCATTACGATGGGAAAGGACATATGCACCTTTCCATACCTCTTTTGATGCCTAGCTGATCAAACAAGGGCCCAGATTGCTTAACAAGATAAGCTAAAAGTTCAGGAATATCCAGTGGTGGCACTTCCTGCAAGAAAGAAGACAAATTAGCTGCTAAAAAGGCATAAAGAAGGTGATATTCACTGTGTTAACTCTCCAAACTGCAAAAGTCAAACTACATAATTATTTCTAACAAATCATGATGTAACGTGGGCCGGGCTGACCCGGACCCAGGTTGGACCGAGTTCGGATCGGGTCAACCTGGTCAAAGACTCCAGGCCGGGCTTTGACACAAACATTGAAACCCAGCCCAGGCCCATGATCCGGGTAGAACGGGTCCGGGTTGGGCCCGGGCCGGTCCGCGGGCCTATCCATTTATAAAAATTATATGGCCACTAATATATATACCATATATATATGTAAGTGTATACATAAGTTTTCTTTGGGTCTTATGGTTAGCTAGGGAGGAATTGAGATATCTTGCATAAAGGTTGAAGGTTAGAGCTCAGCAAGCCTCATTTGTTATTAATTTTTTTAAATTATATACATATATATAGGTAGGACCGGGCTTGGGTGTGAGTTGGGCCTGAGGGGAGCAAACCCTGCCCGACCAGGTTAGGAGAGCGGGACGGACCTGGGTCTGCGGATGGATAACCCAACCCGGCCTGTTGGAAAGTGTGGATCGGACAGGTCTCGTGGTTTGACTGGTCCTGGGGCAGCCCGGAGCCTGTCCTGGACCTGTTTTCGGGCCGCCCGGCCCACATTGCAACTTGACTACCAAGGCTCTTTGTAGGGCAGTAAACAAAAAAGACAAATAAGGCTCTTTCTACTAAATGTTGGGCTTACAAAAGTTTCATGTGGTATACTGGACAAGATGACATCATTCCCTAACTAACATCTGGGTTTTTATTGTGGCATTCGGTCTGTCCTTTTCACTATTTCCGAGTATCATGAAATCAAAACGTGCAGTATTGCAATTTCCATCTCAGATTCATGTAGACAACAGAATCAGCTTATCAATCTATTTTCCTACTATCTTTGCCTGAACTTGACTATGTTGTCTGGATTATTACGAGTAAAAGGGAGATTACCAAAGATACAAGAAACCTAAGCTAATGATAGCTAGCCAGAGCAAAGGATTCAAATGAAGAGTGGTTGTCTCGTTGATTCGTGATACTTACATAAACTGCACAGTCTGCAATGATAACTTAATTCCTCCCTAGTATAAAGGCGAAGTTTTCAACCATGTGTAGAGCAGCATGTAGGAAGACGAAGCATTTCAGGTTGCATTAACCCCATTGTAAAACCAAAACAACATGGTAATAAGGAAACTCAACACTGAAATGGTTTAACGGGGTTGGGAAGACCAAGCAGCAGATTCTAGCGACATCATAACACATAGAACTAGAAGAAGTGGTGAGAAACTAAATGGAATTAAAGTCAAATGTGTTTGTGTCGCTCTTCTTGAAGAATAATTTACATGTAATTGATAATATTGCAGCAATCTGATTATTTTAATATGAACTTCGATTTGATAAAACATAGATAGGAACGACACTATAAGGATCGGTTGGATCATATACACCAGTTATGTTTAACATCATTAGCAAAATAAACCATAAACATTCAATTTCAATTTAACCTTCTATTAACTCGTTCTTGGTACACTTTGGGTTGAAACTTCTGATTTTGAAATACTCTCTCTACTCGATAAGTACCAACAAGTCATGACCCGGGTTGTAAGTCAAACCAATTTTAAGGGAAAACAAACAACAGTTATGGCGGTGAAACTACTAATGTGACTTCAAAATCATAAGCATATACTAGTCCATCCCACAACAAAAAACGATCGATTCATTCACATAAAATACACAAAAACATGAGTGCTACAAAAAAAAGAAATATAAAAAACGAAAAAGAAAATGACTGACCTTCAGCACTTGAGGCTCCTTGTAAATTGATTTCTGTCATAAACATAAAAATGTGATAAATTAGTGAACATTTCCTCTCTCTTTTTCCAATTAGACATATAACTTAGAGCATTGTGGTAAGGAAGAAACAAAGTAGAAGGAAATTATCGGCATAATATAAGTTGTGATCCCACGTCTTTCAATTAAGAGCTTCTTAGAGTGCCAACCTAATCTGGCAACTAGCATAAACAAGATGTATTATGTAACAAAAGATATTAATCCTCAACTCTCACCATCACTTTAGAGTTTTGGTGCAAGTTACAAGGACTTAACATGGAATCTGAGCAACCCATGTTTGAATATTCTCTGGCGTACATTTTAAGCGGATTAAAAAATAGGCTAAATTACAATTTGATACCCTCAACTATTCATGTTTCAACTTGATACCCTAAACTTTGATAGGGGACAACTTGATACCTCAACTATAATTTTACAACTTAATACCCTATTGGTATTAACAGAAAATAACAAATGACAAAAATACCCGTCCTTTCTCTCCTCTCATCTCTCTCTCTCTCTCTCTCTCTGGCAGCCCCCTCCCCAACTTATCTCCGACAGCGACAACAACGGCGACGACGCATCAACAGCCAGAGAGAGAGGGGTCGGCTGTCAGAAGAAGAGAGGGGGGGAGGGGGGTTACGGCCGCAGGGGAGAGTGGGGTGCGACGAGAGGGGGCTGCAGAGGGGGGAAGGAGAATTTTCTAGGCAGATTTTTTTTTTAACAGAAAAGTTAACCCTTGCTGAGAGCGGGTATCAAGATGAAAATTTCCAATAATTGATGGTATTAAGTTGTCTTCTATCAAAATTTAGGGTATTAAGTTGAAAAAGTTGAATAGTTGAGGGTATCAAATTGTAATTTAGCCTAAAAAAATATAATGCAATAAAGATTATGTTGGTTTTGGTTTTGTTCTCTTGCAAAAGTTCAATTCCTCTTTCTTTCTTTAGTCCCACATCGGATGCACCAAAGCCCTCTTGTGTACATATATTACTTTCTCTTCTTTGCTCTATTAAGTTGTTGTGTGGGGAACCCCTTGGGCCACACGCGCGCGCCGCCGCCCGGCCCGGCTCGGTTCGGCGCGCGTAACGGGTGCGTGTACGCGCCCACATCTGCGGGCGCCGAATGCCGATCCGATTTCCTCTTCGGGTTCGGGCTGGGACCCTAAAATTCTTTTTGCTCCTCTTCTTTCTTTCATTTATTTTTTCTTAACGTTGGAATTAATTTCTGAACGTTACAATTGTTTTGAACGTTACAATTTTTTATGTCCAGATTCATTCGTTTAATTCTCCTGTGTAACGGCTGAATTAATCGTAAATTAATTCTGACCGTTACACAACAGTATTATATATCCGTCTGTGTTTCATTGTAATCTATTCAGAAAAATTTCTTTACGAAAAACCTCTGTCAACATTCTGTTCAATCTTCATCGTCTCCAAGCTCTGGGCAGAGCTAAGTTCTAGTCGTTCTCTCCAAGTCGTATGCGGCAACGAGATTCCGGTAGTGCGGGGGTTTTACCACTAGGAGCGTCGGGAACGTCTGCACACAGATCCCGAATAAACTCTTAGGGCAGTGCTTCGTGCACGACTTCCCCAGAGGCCGATAACATTGTTTAATTTTAATTTTGTATTCTGAAATTTTTCAATAAGGAAAGACATCAAAATTCTAACAATCTAAGAGTTTATTCGTTGTTATAATTTAATAATTATTCATAACAAACGTTACTGTTGAGTTATTCTAGAGTGGCAGTAGCTTAATTTTATTTACTATATCAAATTCTAACAAACGTTACTGTTGATTTATTCTAAGAAGGAAATAGTTACTGTTGATATTTTTGTAGAAATTTATATTCTAGTAGAATTATTACTGTACCTACTGTTAGCAAATACAAGTTGATAATTAGAGTTGATTTCTATACTGTAGCAATTTGTTAGAATAGAAATTTTGATCCAAGTAGCTACTGTTAGAATAACAAATTGTACTAAACTATTCTCTTTTCCTAACTATTTGTTAAAAATACTGTCAGAATATTAAATTGTTCAGTTAGAATTAGCTACGGTTAGAATTGATAGTTACTGTTTTAGAAAATATTCAAGTAGCTACTGTTTTTACTATAGCAATTTATTTTCTAGATATTTGTTACTGTAACAATTTTTTTTTCTTTTCTAGAAATTTGTTACTATAGCAATTTGACTTCTAGCAATTTGTTAATAGTTACTCCACAATTTTTTTACAAAATTCAAGTTAACAGTCACTGTACCAATTTGTTTCAATTCCTCAATTGATTTATTTGTTTACTTATCAAATTGCTTACTATACTGTCAATTGCTTACTATAATTTTGTCAATTGCAATTTTTGATCACAAAATTTTCTTTCAGTTGTAACATACAATTTGCTTCATTTTAATCACTTAGTATTTTTGAAAGCAATTTTGGACAAAAAGAAAATAGTTAGTAAAAAGGAAATTGCAAATATAATCTTCAAATCTAAAGTTTCAAAGTATAGACAAACTCGGGCACAAGCCGAAAGGGTCCTTCTGTCAACCGGGTGTAAATAACCCTAAGCGACACGATATTTAAGAGTCTTCGGACCACCGCTAGCTGGGAACCGGCCCCTACAGCTAACCTGAGTTGATCAACACTTGAAAAACTAAAAATTTTAAGATTGATTAGCAAAGACCACCTAAACTATTATCTTAGACATTGTTATTAAATAAATTTATATTTTTCAGACTGCAATCATGACTGGTAAGGAGGAATCCTCCACTGCAAAACCTGCTAAGTTTGATGGCTCTTACTTTAAAAGATGGCAGAGTCAAATAAAATTTTGGCTCACGACCTTAGGACTTATCTCTGCCATTGATGGGTCCACACCCATCACAAATGATTCTGATGAAACTGAGTCTGACATAGGAGTGTCCACCTCCTCGAAACCTAAAACCCCTAAAGAGATAGACTTTCACTGTTTTCATAGAATTCTAAGCGCATTAACTGAATCATTGTATGATATATTTTTTGAATACAAGAGCGCTAAAGAACTCTGGAAAGCCTTGGAAGATGAATACGGCTGTGATGATGCCGGAATAGAAAGGTTTAATTCTTCAACCTTTAATAGGTACTAGTATATATGCACGTGCTTTGCACGTATATTGGAGTGAATGATGTTGATGAGTTAGTTTATTTCTACTGCTTTTAATTATATATGTTAATGGTTCAACCATTCGAATTCTTTGGTAACAATTTAAAAGACTTAGCAAGTAGCATGAACCCTTTGATTTCCGTAAATGGCTGTCATTATTGCATCTCTTAAATGGTTGTCAGTGAAATTTATTGTAGGTATTCTTTTTAATTACTAAATATGTTGAAGTGTATTTTTGGAACGAAAATATTTCACGGTGAAGCCTAGTTTTGGCATTATATAGAGAAGATTTCATGGTAGATGACAAACCAATGAATGACCAGCTCCATGAATTTCAAGAATACCTTAGACATATTCAAGCCAAAGGGACATCTTTCTCAAATGAACATAAAATAGCATGCCTAATAGACAAGCTACCTCCCTCTTGGTCTGATATGGCTAAGGATCTTATTCATTCACAAGGAGATCTTACCTACAATCAAGTCCTAAAGAAAATTAGAACCGAAGAACAAATTAGATTGAGGTCTAAGCCTAAGACTGAATCTAAAGCTAAGGTAAACCTTGTAGAAGGCCAAGGAAAACCCAAGTCTAATCTTCCTTATAAACCCAAAAAGAATTTCTTCAAGAAGAAGAAAAACTTTCAGCCTAACCACCACAACCATCATCACCGAAACCAAAAACCTAGAAACTTCAGTCAGACTCAGGATCAAAAGAGATTTTGTTTTGTGTGTGGTAAAACAAACCATATGGCCACCCACTGCTACCATAGGAAGAAGGAAGCTGTCCAGACCTCCTACAAAGGAAAGGGCTCAGTTAGACCAGAAGCGAACATGCTTCACAAAGGTTCTTCGAGTTCCTTCAGGTCTGTAAGCTTTCAACCCCTTTTTAACCTCTCTTACCATTCTGATGATTGGTGGTTGGATTCTGGAGCTAATATTCACGTTTCGTTTGATCGCTCCTGTTTTACAAACTATCAGGAATCAAGTGGAGGAGGTGTGACCCTAGGAGATGGCTCAACGGCACAAATTATTGGAAGAGGAAAAGTTAACCTGAAGATGACATCAGGAAAAATCTTAACTCTTCATGATGTTCTTCATGTGCCGTCTGTCAGGAGAAACCTAGTTAGTGGATCCCTTCTTGTAGCCTCAGGATACAAAATTGTAATGGAGGCTAATAAAGTAGTTTTTTCTAAGCATGACTCTTTTATAGGAAAAGGCTTTGTAAAAGACGGTCTTTTCATTTTAAGTACAATGAATAAAATGTCTGATTGTTCTCTCATTGTCTCTAATATAGAATCTTCAAATGTTTGGCATGGCAGACTAGGTCATGTGAACCTAGGTTCTATTAAAAGAATGATGACTTTAGACCTTATTCCCAAGACTCCAATAGATGACAAACATAAATATGAAATCTGTGTTCAAGCCAAACACACTAGATTACCATTCAAATCTGTAGAAAAAAATTCTGACCCTCTAGAACTTATTCATAGTGATGTATGTGACTCAAATAGGATTTTGACTAGAGGCGGTAGAAAATACTTTGTTACATTTATAGATGATTATTCAAAGTATTGTTATATCTACCTTCTCAAAACCAAAGATGAAGTTCTAGATAGATTTAAGGTCTACAAATCTGAAGCTGAGAATCAATTAGAAAGGAAGATTAAGATCCTTAGATCTGATCGTGGTGGAGAATATACCTCAAACGAAATGACTAACTTCTGTGAAGAACATGGAATAATTCATGAGGTAACTGCTCCATATTCACCTCAGTCTAATGGAGCTGCTGAACGCAAGAACCGCACTCTGTTAGATATGGTGAATGCCATGCTTCTCAGCTCTGGTGCTCCTGATAACTTATGGGGAGAAGCCCTTTTAACTGCCTGTTACATTCTTAATAGAATTCCTAGTAAGACAAAAGATAAGACTCCCTATGAGCTGTGGAAAGGTAGAGCACCTGGGACTAATTACCTTAGAGTTTGGGGATGCCTTGCTAAAGTCGGAATTCCCGAACCTAAAAAGAGGAAGATTGGTCCCAAGACTGTAGATGCTGTTTTCATAGGATATGCCTTAGACAGCTATGCCAATAGATTTCTAATGACTCACTCAGAAGTAAATGAAATCTCTAACAATACCATTATAGAAGCAAGAGATGCAGTTTACTTTGAAAACATATTTCCTTTTAAGGATAGAAGTTCAATCTCTTCCTCCATACCCTCTACAAGTTCTCATGTCCAAATACCTAGCTCTCAATCTGAACAAGACTTAGAACCAAGACGGAGTAAAAGGAATAGGATTGAGAAAAATTTAGGAGAAGGATTCTTCACCTTTTTGATAGAGGGTGATCCCTCAACTTATGAAGAAGCAATGTTGTCTCCTGATGCTCCCTTCTGGAAAGAAGCCATTAACAGTGAATACAACTCCATCATGAAGAATAACACTTGGTTTCTAACAGATCTACCTTTAGGGAATAAACTAATAGGTTGTAAGTGGATTTTCAAGAAGAAACTCAGAGCCGATGGTACTATAGAGAAATACAAAGCTAGACTAGTTGCCAAGGGTTTTACCCAGAAGAAAGGATTAGATTATTTTGATACCTACTCTCCTGTAGCTAGGATCACATTCATTAGAACTCTTTTGGCATTAGCATCCATTCATGATATGCTAATCCATCAAATGGATGTAAAGATAGCATTTTTGAATGAAGACCTAGAGGAAGAACTTTATATGGACCAACCTGAAGGTTTCATTACTAAAGGTCAAGAAAAGAAAGTTTGCAGACTAGTAAAATCGCTCTATGGCTTGAAACAAGCTCCCAAACAATGGCACAACAAATTTGACAAAGTAATTTGTGAATATGGTTTCTTGTCAAATGAGTATGACAAATGTATATATTCTAAAGGTACATGTAAAAGTTGTGTCATTTTATGCTTGTATGTAGATGACATCCTTATCCTAGGTTCATCACTGGAATTGATAAATACTACAAAGAACTATTTATCTAGCCAGTTTGATATGAAAGACCTAGGAGAAGCCAACTTAATTTTAGGAATGTAAGTGACCAAAGGCAAAGAGGGTTATACTCTATCTTTAGCACATTCAATTGAAAAAATGCTAAAAAGATTTGAGTTATTTGATAAGAAACCTGTCCTTACTTCTTATGACAGCAGTATTGTACTGAAAAAGAATGAAGGATCACCTTTGGAACAACATAAATATTCACAGATGATAGGCTCCCTTATGTATATAACAAACAGAACAAGACCTGATATTGCATTTGCTATTGGGAGACTAAGTAGATATACCAGTAACCCAAATCAGTCACATTGGACTGCCTTGGATAGGGCATTTAGATATCTCAAGGGCACCCTAGATTACAAACTTCATTTTACTAGGCACCCTGATATCATAGAAGGTTATTCAGATGCAAACTGGGTAACCGACTCACATGATATAAAATCTACTACTGGATATGTATTTACTCTAGGAGGAGCTGCGATCTCCTGGAGCTCTTGTAAGCAAACTATCATAGCTAGGAGTACAATGGACTCTGAAATGATAGCTTTAGATACAACTTGCACAGAAGCTGAATGGCTTAAAAATCTTATTATGCATATACCTGTTTCTCTTAGTCATGTTCCTGCAATTTCTATAAATTGTGATAATAAATCTGTTATTGAACTACTAAAGCATGATTCTGTGAATGCTAAGATAAACAGGCACCTGCAGCTGCGCTTCAAGTCAATAAAAAGCCTACTAGCCAAATATGTGGTTCTTGACTATATAAAGTCAGAAAAGAACCTTGCAGATCACTTGACGAAGGGTCTGTCTAGGACTTTGATCCTAGAATCATCGAGGGGGATGGGGTTAAGCCCATAAGTTAGTCACCAGCAGTGGCAACCCAACCGAGTCTGACTGGAGATCCCAAGAAGCCGGTTCAATAGGTAGAAACAAGCTGAACTTAGGTGACTTTATGGAACACTGACTCGAGATTAAAAGTCTCATTAAAATAAAGTCCAAGCGGCTGTACATGTGTACAATGATTCCCCATCCCTATGGTAACAGTGTTCCTGTGTGATATGGTTAGGATGAGATTAAACTCTTAATAGGTCCAAGCTGTAATGCTGGGTTGATTCATATCACCAACCATTAAGGACTTACCTATATGAGAGGTCGTGAAGGTCGCGACTATGGGACAGGACGATCCCAGACAACTCTCATGAATGTGGAAAGTGCGCATGGCCATTTAAAAGCGCCACCCGATAGACCAAGGACCTCTAGCGTACTATGTGTGCTATTTTTCTAAATCTGGTTCAAGAAGTCTGATTCAAGGCATAGTCCATCAAGCACTTCTTCATATTAAGGCAATAGTCACTACGTGAGATTCAAGGCTGTAGTCCATCTCATCTATGTATAGTATTTTACTGCCCAGATGCTCTCTCTCTCTCTATTTACTACACTCTTATCTCTGTTTCGGAACTTGACCTTTTGGGGGGGATTGTTGGTTTTGGTTTTGTTCTCTTGCAAAAGTTCAATTCCTCTTTCTTTCTTTAATCCCACATCGGATGCATCAAAGCCCTCTTGTGTACATGTATTACTTTCTCTTCTTTGCTCTATTAAGTTGTTGTGTGGGGAACCCCTTGGGCCACACGCGCGCGCCGCCGCTGCCGCCCGGCTCGGCTCGGTTCGGTTCGGCGCGCATAACGGGTGCGGATACGCGCCCACATCTGCGGGCGCCGAATGCCGATCCGATTTCCTCTTCGGGTTCGGGCTGGGACCCTAAAATTCTTTTTGCTCCTCTTCTTTCTTTCATTTATTTTTCCTTAACGTTGGAATTAATTTCTGAACGTTACAATTGTTTTGAACGTTACAATTTTTTATGTCCAGATTCATTCGTTTAATTCTCCTGTGTAACGGCTGAATTAATCGTAAATTAATTCTGACCGTTACACAACAGTATTATATATTCGTCTGTGTTTCATTGTAATCTATTCAGAAAAATTTCTTTACGGAAAACCTCTGTCAACATTCCGTTCGTTCTTCATCGTCTCCAAGCTCTGGGCAGAGCTAAGTTCTAGTCGTTCTCTCCAAGTCGTGTGCGGCAACGAGATTCCGGTAGTGCGGGGGTTTTACCACTAGGAGCGTCGGGAACGTCTGCACACAGATCCCGAATAAACTCTTAGGGCAGTGCTTCGTGCACGACTTCCCCAGAGGCCGGTAAGATTGTTTAATTTTAATTTTGTATTCTGAAATTTTTCAATAAGGAAAGACATCAAAATTCTAACAGATTAATCGTCGACCCTCACCAACACTTTTTTTTTGCTGAAAGTAGCATGCACTTTAACAAAGTACAAACATCCAAACGTCCCCTAACTTAAATATAACTCCAGTTTGTACTTAAATTTTCATAATTTTAAACTCTACTTTTTTTTCTTTTTTGAATTTTCGGCATAACAATCGGGGCCCGACGTAACGCTCATGACTTTGTGCACACTGTATTGCATGCCTTTGGGCCCACTGTCCTCCAACTCCCACCATTTATAAATGGAAGGAATAATACGCTCTTGTGGCTCGATCCACTGATCTTCTACCACTCAGTCACGGTTTTGTACCTCTTCTCGGTAACCACAAAGCCACTCGAGTTCGGTTAAACTCTACTTTCAAATCTCCAAAATAAACCTAACTCCATTTTAGCAAACTCTCTCACAAACTATAAGAAGAATATAGTAGCTAATTTGCTAAAGTTCAACAAAACATCCAATTTGGGGGGCAGAATTCTAAAATATAACATGTCTAAGCCAAAATCATAGACAAGCTGGAAAATTTTCATTCACCTCTCAGTAGTAGTACTAGTACCTAAACTAACTCATTGGAACAACAAATAATCTCCAAATTCCGACATTTACAAGACGAAGAGGTAGACTTACGAGGCTCAATTTGAGCTTCTCGACGAACTCGCTGCTCTCCAGCTCCTTCAACCTGGTCTTCAAGGCCCTTATCGGCTCCCAGTCCTCCTCCTCCCACCCCCACCTCCCCCCGTCCCTCCCCAAGTCCGAGACCTTCGCCTTCCTGAACCCCGACATGTCGATCCGGATCGTCGGCCGGGGGCTACGCCACCGCTCGAGGAAGTCCGGCGTGGAGTAGGCCCTTCGGATCTCGGAGAGCTTCGGCTGGATGCGCTTGACGAACTCAAACTCAGTGATGGAGTGGTTGGCGGGGGAGGAGGAGGAGGGGTTGAGGAAGTTCTCGAGCTCGCGGTCGGCGAGGTTCTTGAAGGAGGAGGCGCGGGTGCGGATGAGCTGGAGGTCCTCCCGCCAGCCCTTGGAGAGGAAGGAGAGGGCCTTCTCGGCGGTGGCGGAGGTGGATGGCCGGCCGTCCATGTCGAGGTTGATCATGGCAAGAAAAGAAGCGATGATTTTTAAGCGTTAGGGTTTGGTATTAGCTGTTTTTTGTTTTGTTTTAGGATTTTGCTTCTGGGGAAGGGGGACGAGGTAGGAGGAGAAGATTGGGGGTTTAATAACACTATATTACAATTTGATATCCTTGAATGGTTCACTTAATACATTTAACTTTAAACTTTCATAGTTACTAATTTAATACCATAAATTATTATATATTTTTATTTTAATATTCTTCGTCATTCAAACATAATTTTTTAGTATAAAAAAATATACGTTTTCAAAAAATATTTTTCTCCTCCCATTCTAGCACTCCTCCCCCATCCGCCTCCCTCAAACAATTGTTCCTCGTTACTGTTGTTGTTGCTGCTGCTGCGATGCAACTCACCCTCCCCGAAAGGAGGGGCTGTCGAAGAAAGGGGAGAGAGAGAGAGAGAGAGAGAATGGAGTAGAGGTAGTTTTATTATTTCTCTTTTTCGTTTAACATCGTTAGAAGAGGAATTGAAGAAGGATATAAATTTGATGTCTATCAAAATTAAGTTGAACAATTCGAATAGTTGAGAATATCAAATTATAATTTAGTCTTTATATATATATATATATATATATATATATATTATTTCTTTTAGATATAAGTCCGTCAAATCTTATCTATTTTAAGATAATTATGTATTCGTAAAAGTTAGAGCTAATTAGCATTTAAATCCTGAGTTTTATATAAGTTTAGAGTTTAAGTTCGAACATGATCAATTAAAAATTTTGAATATTAAATTTTATTATTATTATATTTTTAATATAAGTATAATGACAACAAACAACACATTCGTCTTAAGGAAGGATATATCAGGAAAGGATAATCCACCCCGTAGTTCGATTCCAGAGATCCAAACCCGGAATGCACCAAAACGTGTCGGGTCATAACACATAATCGCTGACGTGGTAACCCACGTCACGTGGAGTGTATTTATCGTATTTTGCTGCTTGACTTGTTCCCTGATCCATTTATTTACTCGTTCACTGATGAAATATTCTACCGACAGGTTCGTGTGGACTCTCCGGTGAATAGTTGCTATTGTGCACGGAATCTGTGCGCGCGTTACAGTGATAGTAAGTAAAATTGATTTGTTGTTTAGTAGTATTTTCACTCTACGGTCAGTTCTCAGCAGAAAGACGACACAAATATATCGATTGTATCGATTGGACTTTGATCCAATATCAATATTGATATAGTCCTGAATTAATTCTATGTGGGAACGAAGGATCAGTTGCCACTAAATTGCATGCGAATGGATAAAGCCACAGGAAGATATTCATTATCATAAGCAAACAACGGAAGTGGCATCATTCGAAAGCTACCGTTTGTAAATTTTAGTGTCGAACACGGTAATTCAGAACTGACTGTTCAACATTAAGTCTCTTTCTTTGGACCCACTACCTTGTTCCTTTCTTCCGGTACAAAGCACTGAATAGACTGTCGTCTTGCAAATTCACTACAAGTTGAAGAACCAAGTCATTGCAAGCGATTGATTTGTTGCAAAATGGATTGAGGCTACTTGTAGCCATTAAACAAGCAAAACTGCATTGATGCAACCATCATTTTCTGCATTATTTGTAACTTGGGCATATTTACCTGCACATCATGGAAGTAAAAAAAAAGGTAAGCTTTATAACAATTGTTAGTCCCGAAGTCAGATCAAAGAAGAAAAGGTAGCCACAAAGTAGAGACTCACACAAGAGTTCGTCTCTACAAATTACAGAAGAGAAGTTGGTGCACTGAGATTCACACAAGAGTTCCTCTACAGTGACACACAACCCCACAAAAGCACTAAACTAGGAATATGTTACAAACAGACAACCCAAAGAAAATGCAAATACAACAAGAATCAGAAAACCGTTCTTTTTACGTTCGCAGACACTACACCGAGAAGAACGGGAACAAGAACAGAAATACAAAGAAAGAAACTCCTGCTGGGGTGATCAAAACCATCAGAGCTCAAGGCAAGATTCGCGCTATACAACGATCTGCCCCCAGGATCCAGCAAGTTCACACGATGACCTCATAGCGGCGCATGCGGCCTGGTGCTCTCGGTTTTTCTCTCTCTATCAATTTTTCTCTCTATCAATTTTTTTCTTAGGCCGCATGGAAGCTGAAATCCTCTTTAAATAGAGGCTCTCCTCTTTCATTTGGGCAGACAGCGTCGTTAGGCGCCGAAAGCTGCAACCGCATAGCACAGAGAGCCACGAGCCGCCTGCGCGTTGTACTGCACAGAGCAGACAGCGCAGCCAGGTGCCGAAAGCTTGCAGCTGCGTGGCACAGAGAACCATGTGTCGCATGCGTCGCACCGAGCCGCCAACAGCAGTCCATGTCCCCTCCACACTTGACTCGCTCAAGCTAACTTGTTGGATGCATAGCGCCTGGCCGCATAGCTCCAGGCAGCAAGGCCCCTGGCCGCATGGGCTCCTAGCCGCATGCGCCCCTAACCGCATGGCCCCTGGCCGCATGCGCTCCTAGCCACATGGGCACCGGGCCGCATGCGCACCTGGCCACATGGCCCCTGGCCGCATGCGCTCCAAGCCGCATGGCTCCACGAAGCATGTGTCCGAACAAGCAACTGTGCATGTAACTCGCGCATAAAAGGAGCGCACGAACGCCATGCGACGATGCTGACGTTCTAAGTGCAAAGTGCGCCAACAAAGTGCCACTTTGCGCCCTTGAGCTCGAGTCCGAGTCGCTAAGCTTATTTGGAGCTTAGCTCCTAAAGAAAACTTCCCAAATGTGGTGACAAAATAAAGATTGTCATAATGGGGTTCACACTTAATCCCTCTAGGAAAGTCAACCCACAAGGGCCACCACACCATGTGCATATACCAATACTAAGCAAAGCTATATATTAAGATATACACGTTGGTGGTTTTCCAATGTGGGACTAAAACTCCCAAAGCAAAGTAAAAAATACCAACAATCTTCCACATATATCACAATATATGGTCGAGCGTTCCTCACAGTGATTACCCATCATGCATTAGGATAGATGTTGCCCACGACTTGAATTTTTCCGCATGAGTCAAACAACAGTACGATACAAAAATGGATTATGCCTTGAATTATGAACCATAGCTGATGTTCTTCCCACTCGCACAATGACATCAGTTGTGCCTCCGGTCGCACATTAAAGGCCATGTGCTGACCTGGTTTCGACGTATGTATTTTGGGTGTCTACAAGTTTACCCTCAAGAGACGACATATATCTCTGTCCATACACTTAGGTGAGTTTTTTTTTAAGAGAATTTAATATTTTCAGCATGAAGCATTGCGCTTCCGTGCGGTGCTACGCCGCTATGACATGGCTCGTAGTCGAGGTTAACTACCTCATGTGGTATTTTACCCATAGTAGCATGAGGTCACTAGCCTCTTAGTAGTGTTGTACTACATCCCAGCATGAAGCCTTGTGTTTCCGTGCGGTGCTACGCCGCTGTGACATGGCTCGCAGCCAAGGTTAACTACCTCATGTGGTGCCACCCACTATAGCATGAGGTCACCAGCCTCTTAGTAGTGTTGTCCTAAACCTCTCTATCTTTTCAGCATTAGGCCACATGCCTATTTGCGGTGCTACTGCCGCTGTGACATGGCTCGCAGCCGAAGCTTTACATCTTTTACCTCATTGTGGTGTCACACCACTGTAGCATGGGATACAAGTCCCTTGTAGTGCTGAACTACACGTGCTTCCTGCAGCGCACGCCGGACATTCACTCTGTGTCACGACCCGCACCCGAAAATCGGGCATGAGCCGTGGGTACGTCCAGCCTACGCCGCAGAATCGACGGTAGAACGCTGTAAAGGTCCGTTCTAGGTCAACCATATCTATCTATATCTCACTGAAAAATCCGGCATGACCTCTCCAAAAGGAGGGCAAAACCACGCAATATATATATGTGAATAAAATCCTCTCCAAAAGGAGGGCAACCACGCAATATATATATGAATCTCAATCACAAAATCTAGGGAAGAAATAAGCACGATATGATATAAACAAGGAAAACCAGAACCAAGAGAGCAAGACAATCCAAAATAATACAGTCCAGGTCTAAAAGCTACAACATCTCAAGCAACAAAAGAATAAGTACAGTCATCCAAAATACAAACCACAAGAAAAACCCAGGAAACCCACCTAGCTAACTAGGGTGCTATCGGCGTCTCCTCGGCGCACTCCTCCTCGAGGTCACAACAGTCGTCAACACCAGGCCCGTAGAACGTAGGGCAATAGTCCTCAGGATCCTCTGGAAAAAATATGCCCAGTCAGGACTGGAGCGAAGTACATAACTCTGAAAGCAACTCCAAATGCATGGTAAGGTGTATATGACGAGCAATAGAAAAGTAATCAAGATGCACAGGAAATAAATATATGCTGGAGCATAATAAGTAGCTGCAATGTAAACTGGAGAACAATACAAGTAGTGGAAAAGTAACTGCATGTGAGAAACATGAATACTAGCTAAGTGCCTTGAGCACAAGTTCGTTATGTGATCGGCTTAGGTTGCACATGAAAAACACTAAGATAACTCCGTTATGCGTGAGTTGCATAACCGACATACACATGAATACTGTTTGGCTTTGATCACATAACCAACTCACTACTCCCCTCCCCCACTAATACCATTGGATCCAACCACAACACGCTACGTACATGATAATAGCTCGCGCACACGAAGGCGAGAGCACAATAAGCACATGATAGCACATGATAATCAATACCCGAAGCACATGATGAAATACACGTGATAGAGTACCCGCTGAACACGGTAAGGGGGATAGCACCTCATGACGGGATCCACTAGTACCAGCTCGTGTAATAAAGTGTCAGAATCAAGTATTACAGTTCTAGAACAGGTGATATAAACGCTATCATGAAATGAAAACTATCAGAGGTAGGTACTCGCCTGATGTCCTGAGCAACTGATGAGGATCGAGGTCCGGACCGGTGTCGCAAGGACCTAATGCGAAAAGCAAGGATTAAACAGGGTTCTAAGCATTTAAATTGATATAAAATAATTAAAAACAGGCTTCTAGGGCTATTCTAGGTCGAACGGGTCAAACCGGTGAAATTCGGGTCAAAAAGTCAACCCGGGGTCCAAAAAGTCAACTCTAGGTCAAAACTAGGTCAAACGTTGACTTTTACGGTCAACGGGGACAATTATGGTCAAAGCTAGGTCAAACTAGGGTGCCCCTGAAATTCTAGGTCAAACCGAGCTCATAAAGCTACTAAACTCACAAACTCGCCTAATCGAGATACAGGGATACCCTCGGTATCCGATACCTCGCCCTAGGCCATGCACCCCGCCTAAACCCGCTAAAACCTATGCTAGCACGCGTAATTATATATATATAAACATATAAAAATCATTCCCAAGCATTTCCTAGGCTAATGCTCAAATACCCCGCTCGAAACTCAATACCTTGAATATCTCAAGGTATTGAGATACCTCGGTATCTCAAGGTATTGAGGTTTCGCTCTAAAACCCTCTAACTAGCTATCTAGCTACTAATTATATACCTAGTTATTAATCTAGGCTAGATAATATAGATATCTACTATTTTTATATATATCTAAGTATGTATATACCTATGTATATAGATATCCACACACATACCCAATTACCCATATACCTTACCCTACGCATAAATATATATACTAACTATAATATATATCTAGCTCTAGGTATATATATATATATATATATATCTATGCATATAGATATAGGTATCTACCATATCTACCTATCTATCTATCCATAGATATCTATCTATCTATGTATCTAATCTATTTAACTATCTACGTATCTATCTAGCTACCTATTTATCTAATATCTATCTATTCACCTATCTAACTATCAAACCATCTATCTAGCTATCTATTTAATCTATCTATCCAACTAATAACCTAACTATCTATCTATTAATCTACCTATCTATCTAGTTATCAATATATCTAGCTATCTAGCTATTTACCTATCTATCTATTACCTATCTATTTATCTTATATAACTATCTATAAACTTATCTATCACTATCTCTATAACAATCTATCTATATAACTAACTATCTAACTATTAATCTATCTATATAGATATATAGATCTATATAACTCACTCTAGCTACCTCCTACTACCCGCTGCTTGCTGCTGCTACTAGCGCTGCGCTGCTGCTCTTGCATTGCTGCTGCGGCTGCTGCATCTCATAAACTGCTGCTGCTGGCTGCTGGCTGCTCCTACATGTGCTGCTGCTGCTGCTCCTTCTGGAGCTGCTGCTGCTGCTCTCCTAGCAGCAAGCTGCTGCTGCTGCAGCTGAACTGCTGCTGCTGCAGTTCCCAGGTTCTGTGGCTCCCCCTCCAAATCAACACACACACACCTACATATATATATATATACATATATATATCACTATCTATATATATATATATATATACATACATATATATCTATATATCTATAACTAGATATCTATATATATATACACTCATCTACACACTCTAACACACACACTAACACACTCACACACTAAAACACACACACATAAATATATATATACATAGCTACATATATATATACACTATATATATATATATATCTACACACACTCTCAACTATATATATATACATACACCTATATATATATATACACATACACATACACACACACAAGCACACTTACACATATACATATATATATATATATACACATAGACATATACATATACAAGTACATAAATATAAATACACACATAAATATATATACATAAACACACATACATATATATAAATATATATATATATATAGACACATATCAATACAAACACAACCACGCACACAACACTCAAACCACACGCCCTACTCACGCCCAACGACCCCGACACTCACCAATACCCTAAAATATATAAAATATAGCCCGAAAATTCTAGCACACACTCTCCGATACTAACCCAACGCGCGCACAAAGCCGAAACGAGGAAACCAAGTCGAAATGGCCGTTCGGTTATTTCGACGAACACGTGGTGCGCGGCTCGAAAAAACTCCTGAAACGCACACCAAACGAACTCGGAATCGGCCCAAAATTTACCCACGCGCTCTACACGATGTCTAGATCCTAGAAAATGCGCTCCCACGTCGATTCTAGGCCCGTGGCGGAAACGCACACGCACTTAGAATCGGCGACGACGAAAAGCCCCAATTTCGCCCGAAACGCCCGTTTCTCCGCGACACGGCTTCCCGTGTCCGAACGGAGACACGCACTCACCCTCTAGACACCCGACAACGTCTACCTAGGTCCATCTAACCTAGGGCATCACCCAAAATTGGGCCAAATTCGGATTCCACCCGAATTCGACACAAAACCTAATGTCAAAGTTTCTAAACTCACCCAAACTAGTTCCAACTTCCTCCTACGGGTAGGGTTAGGGTCTAGGAGGGTTCTACAACACTAATTACACTACACAAAAATAATTAGGAAGGGAAAAGTTAGGTTTTACCTCTTGGGAGTTGGAATCCCAAGGCCAAAGTCTCAAAATCCCTAGAATTCACCTCCCTCAAGCTCCAAGCCACCAATTCCAGCTCTCACACTAGATCTAAGCTTCTCACACCTAGGTTAGAGAAAATGCAAGGTGAGGGTTAGCTTAAAGAAGAAGGAATGGAAGAAAGAAGAAGAAAAATGGAAGAAGAGACTTACTTTGGAGGAAGAAGGAGAAGAAGAAGAAGAAATGAAGAAGAAGAAGTGGAAGAACACAAAGCAAAGGGGAGGGGCTGCTGGTTTTCTCACGGGTGGGTAGGTAGGGGCCGGCCACATGTAGAAAATGGGGGTTTCACTAAGTTGCAAATTCCCAAAACGCCCCTACTCACTTGGTTTTGGGTTCCGGGTTCCAAATGCGCTCAAACTAGTTCCAAATCTCTCCAACTAACCTCCTAAAAATAAAATAATAATTCTAAGCCCCAAAATAATTCTCACAAGGGTGTGGGCTGGGTCGGACATGGGTCCACTAGGGTCTGACATGGGTCCAGGCTAGCCAAAACCCTAAAACAATCAAAATAAAAATAAGACAAGCACTAATTAATTATAAATATAAATAATTAAATACAATACACTATTTATCAAATAAAAAAAAAATAATCCTATTTTCTAGAATTGGGTAGTGACACTCTGCCCGAGAACTCATTAAGGCGTCGAAGCCAACCTTACACAGGAATTGTTCTATAGAACAAAATAGTAGACTACAATGGTTTTGGGTACGTATCCCACATTGTCCATAAGGATTACCCACTGTACCTGATATTTTTTCAGTCAGTGGTCCTCCCTTGAACCAAAAGCTAGATGCCTAGTAGATTTTTCTTTGAACTAATAGCATAAAACTTAATGGTAGGATTACAAAGACACAATATCAGAGGTCCTTCAAGCCCACTTTACATGCTGTGTCTTCGACTAGCTGGCGCATGAGAACTTTAGTGAACGGATCCGCCAGGTTCTCCTGACTCCGAACATCCACCACAGCAATGATACCAGTCTTGATGAGGTTGTTCAGTGCTCTGTGCCGAAACCGCACAGTTCTCTTCTTTCTATTGAAGAGATTATTAGATGTTACTGCTGCAGCTGCCTGGTTGTCGCAGTATATCGGTACAGTCAGAATCTGCACACCAACCATTGGAAGATCGTACATGAGCTCTCGAATATATTCTGCTTCATCTGCTGCAGCTGCAAGTGCATAGAACTAAAACTCCATCGATAAGCGTGAGAGCATAGTCTGCTTCTTCGACTTCCACGATATGGCAGCTCCACCCATTGAGAAAACATATCCTCCTGTGGATCTCTCGCTCTCTTCTTCTGAGCACCAACTAGCATCACTGAAGCCTTCTACCACTGCTGGATCTCCGTCGTAGTAAAGTGCAAACTTCTGAGTCTTCTTGAGGTATCTCATCACCCTCTTCACAGCTTTCCAGTGTTCAACACATGGGTTACTCGTGAATCTACTCAACATCCCCACAGCAAAAGCAATGTCAGACCTAGTGGCATTTGTAGCATACATCAAGCTCCCGATGATGCTAGAATACTCTAACTGTCTGACGCTTTTTCCTGGGTTAGGCTTCAGTTTCTTGTCATACCTATATGGAGTATCGATCCCTGAAAGATCCTGATATACATAGCATGTGAGCATCTTCTCCACGTAGTGAGCTTGTGATAGAGCAAGTCCAGCTTCCGTCCGGATTATCTTAATCCCAAGGATGACATATGCATCTCCCATGTCCTTCATACTGAATTTAGACGATAGGAACATCTTTGTTCTAGTGACACATTCCCCACCCGTACCTAGGATTAGCATGTCGTCCACATAGAGACAAACGATGACACCTCTATCGCCAGCGAACTTCGTGTACACACACATATCAGTTTCGCTGACTTTGTAGCCATTTGATCTGATAACTTTGTCAAACTTCTCGTGCCACAATTTGGGAGCTTGCTTCAGACCATACAGAGATTTTACCAGTTTGCATACTTTGTCTTCAAGGCCTTTGACGACAAACCCTTCTGGCTGCTGCATGTAAATCTCCTTAGTCAGTTCACCATTCAGAAATGTTGTCTTGACGTTCATCTGATGAATCATCATTCTGTGAATAGCACCTAGAGCAATCAGCATCCTGATAATAGTCATCCGTGCAACAGGAGCATAGGTATCGAAGTAGTCAACCCCATGAATCTGAGAAAACCCCTTGACCACTAGCTTGGCCTTGAACTTTTCAGCAGTTTCGTCTGCTTTCATCTTCTTCTTAAAGATCCATTTGCATCCGATGGATTTAGCTCATTCAGGCAGATCGACTAACTTCCAAGTATTATTAGAAGTTATCGAGCCAAACTCGTCATGGATAGCCTCTTTCTAGAAAATAGCATCTCTGGTCTTCATTGCCTCATCATAGGTAAGCGAATCAGCTTCAACATGATAGATAACAAAGTCTTCTCCGAAGTCCTTCGGCCTCCTCACTCGCTTTGCTCTCGGCTCAGTGGGTTCTGGTTCAAATGTTGTCTCATCAACGACAACTTCTTCTTGGACTACTTTTCTCTGAGAGGTACTTGCCTCGTCCGTACTAGCAACATTCTCCGGGACATCCGCGAGAACATTATTGTGCCCAGCAAACTTGTCTTCAAAGAATTTTGCATAGAGAGATTCAATGATATGATTAGATTCGATATCAAGGAACCACTGAGTATCACTCTTATCAGCATAGCCCGGAAATATGGTCTTCGTAGTTCTCGTTCATAGCTTCTGAATCTTGAGGTCTGGAAGCTTCACATACGCCAGACACCACCACACTCGAATGGCATTCAAGTTGGGTCTGACCTTGAACCAGAGTTCATGAGGAGTAATGTCAGATGTCGCGAACAGTACTCTGTTCAGAATAAACGTAGCTGTAAGCGTTGCTTCTCCCCAGAAGCACTTTGGAAGTCCTGCTGTCAGCAACATGGAGTTCATCATCTTTGTCAGCGTCATGTTCTTCCTTTATGCTACACCATTAGATTGGGGAGAATACGGTGCAGTGGTTTCGTTGACAATTTTATGTTCTTTGCAGAACGATGTGAATTCTAAGGAACGATATTCTCCGTCTCCATCGCTTCTGAGTCTTTTGAGTTATTGACTGGTTTGACGTTCTGCTTCAGCCTTGAAGTCCTTGAACTTCTCGAATACTTTGTCTTTCGACTTGAGAAGATATACGAACGCGTACTTCGAGAAATCGTTAATGAAAGTGATGAAATACTTCATTCCGACTTTTGTGGAGAATTGCTTGAAGTCACAGATATCTGAGTGTACCAACTCCAGAAGATCTGTGTTTCGGTTCACTCTTCTGAATGGCTTCCTGACGATCTTCGTCTGTGCACAGACTTCACATTTCTCTACCTCTTTACCCCCATATTTGGAGATAAGGTCTAGACTATATATCTTGTTAATGCGTTTACAATGCACATGTCCTAGTCTATTATGCCATAACTCAAGAGAATAACCAGAAGTAGAGACTGCATTAATACAAACAGAAGGAGTTACAAGCTGCAGTTTAACATCACTTCGGTACAGAAAGCTTTTCCGAAGTATGTTCCTTTATAGGACATCACCATCTAACCGGCATTGATATCCATCCTCAGGCCCGCCTTGCACAACAGACTCAACAGAAACCAGATTCTTGGTGATCATTGGTACGTGCTTCACATTCTCGAGTGTAAGTGACTTTCCAGAAGTCAGCTTCAGCACTACCGTTCCGATCCCCAGTAGTGCAACTTGAGACTTATCCGCCAACGAGACTTTCTCAGAGGTAGGCTCATACTTGGCGAACAGCTCATTCTTAGAGCACACGTGGCAAGATGCACCAGTGTCCACCCACCAGTCAGTGTCCACGCCATGTGACTCAACCTGCGCTATCATAGCAACTAGGTTAAGCTCACCTTGCTCTTTCGGTTTAGGCTTCGACCTGCACTTGCTCTTGTAGTGACCCTTCTTGTCACAGTTATAGCATGTCACATCAGTCTTCGGCTTTGGCTTGAACGGAGCCGACTTCACCTTCAGCTGGTTTGTAAACCCCCTCCCCCAAAAATAGATATCTTGTGTGTATTTTGTATTTCTTGTATTTGTTTTAAATTATTTTTTTAAATAAATTAAAATCCAATGATTTTATTAGGATACTTCACCGTGGTTTGGACATTAATGATATAGGATAACCCCAAAATATGTATCGTCCTTCGCAGGAAATAGTCTACACAAGGGACACTACATGTAGGATCCTTTCGTGGCACAAAAATTTGATCCATTAGCATTATTAAGACATTAGTGTAACCATAGATTCTTGTGTTAAATATTTAGATATTTTATATATATATATAATTTATTTGTGATTATTTTTCAATCCCAACTTCCTGCAATTAGTATCCCATAATTCTCCATGCCAAATTAGCAATTTTTCTTTTTGTAAGATTTGCATATTATTTACTATTATCCTATTTTGTTGGATATCCATTTAGTTATTTACTTAGTTAATTGGATAATACAGTTATTTGATTTATTATAACTAGATAAATATTGAATTATTAATTATAAAATATTTCATAAAATATTTTGGGTGTAGTATTTAATTAAAACTTTACAAAGTAAAAAATTTTAGAATTTATTCTGTGTACAAATATATCTTTGGATTTATATAGCCTCATCTATATATATCTATATATAAATAATATATTCAATTATTAAAATACTCATTTAGAATTATTTCACAAAACTATTTTTTTATTTAAAGTCTTTTGTTAAAGGGTGATAGATTTTCTAGAATTTATTTTGTCTGCAAATGTTCTTTTTGGATTTTTTTTTTTTTATAATCTCATCTATATATGTAAATAAATATATAGTTATTAATAAGAAAATAAAATAATAATAAAATAAAAAGGAAAACAAAAACAAAACAAAACAAAACAAAAAACCTATTCCCTATCCTACACCTGAGCCGCAGAACCCCCCTATCTCTCACGATATATATATATATATATATATGAAACCCTAACCCTAATCTCTCCTCTCCCCTTCCTCCTGCGCCACCCTCAACAACACCCCCGACCACCGCACACCGGCCGACGACCGCCGCCGCAGCCGCCGCGGGCTGCCCGCGCGCGTGTACAGCAGCAGCAGTGCAGCCCGACGTCCCATCTTTCAGGTGATGTAACTCCCTCAACTTTAATTCTTTTCTCGAGCGGTTTTTTCGTATACGTTCACAACCTAACCCTCTAGGATTCCCTCTAAGCGGGACGAGTTTTCGTTCCCGGATTGGTCAAAAAATCGACCAGGAGACGGCCGAAAAACTATCCAAGAACAGTCCAAAAATTCGACCCAAACCCCCATGTTCATGTCCAATTTGCCACCAACCTGTTTAATATTTTCAAAATATAATTGAAAGATTTTCTTCTCAATATAACCAAGAATTTTATTGTTATTTTAGTTTCTATTAGTTTGTTTTATTTGTTAAATTATTCAGCCTCCAAAACGACCAAAAACTTGGCATTTTAAAACTAAAATTTTGTGATACGGAGTGCGCCCCGCCAAACGGGACCGCCTCGTCGCGTACCAATTTCACCGAAAGGCGCGTATGGTATATCCTGACGTGTGAGCTTTCACGGAAGTTGATTCGGACGTGTGTGCGCGTCGGAATCAACTGTATCCGTAAAAAGTTCTCGTATCGCGACTTTTACAAACAACCACCCTACTTTGTGTACGCTCGTCGGAATGCGATGAAACTTGCGTCATTGGATTCGTGGTATCACGTTGGTCCTGTGACCCAGGTTTCACGCGATTTCGAGACAGTTGACCGAGCAGCCTATTCGCGAGCCCACAGTTTGACTTGAAGGGCGATTTTGTGATCAGGCTCACCGGAATCCAAAGTTGAACATACCGTTGAGTTCGTATCATCGTTTAGGATTTATTTGACCTATAATTTGTCCCATTTAGAGACCTTTATCTATGGCACGTATTTCGGTGCAAAGTGGTCCACATGTGGACCCCGCTTTGGTCCAAAATTATATTTTTGCCCATGTGTCCAAATTGGATGAAAGGGTAGAATTTTCTGACTATCTCGCTTATTCCGGGAACGTTGGTTATTTTTTTCAGCATCCGGAGACGATCGTACATCTTTCTCTTTTTGTGCTATTGTGACGTGACGTGTTTGCAGCCAGAACATTTTCTAAACTTTGATCGGACACCAGGCAAGTATACCTTGCCAAATTGCTTACAGTACTTTGCATGCTTGTCATATTTTCATATATTCATTATGTGTTTTATATGTATTTTCTTTTCAATCTAAATTATATATTATATTTGTTGACACACACTTGACACATAGTATCATGGGCGGGGAGAACAGTCAGTAGGCGTATGGGCTACCCACTTTGGTAAACCGTAGTAACTGGACTCACTACGGTATTTGTGTCGCGATGGTCGCTACCCTCGAGGTATGTCGATTTGGTGTTACGATGGTCGCTACCCTCGAGGTATGTCGATTAATAGTACATGTACGTTTGAGTATTCATGAGTTATGAGATAGTGTGTATTAGAGTAGCCTACACCTTCCCATACGTTGAAAATTTGTCCTCATTATGCATTTTCATATAGATTGTCTAGTGCAGCGTACTTGTATATTTTCTATCTATTCTTTATGCATGTTTTACTGTATTCAATTGACATATTGCTTTTTGTATCTTGTTACGTCCCTCTGAGGACCTGGCCCCTTCGCCAGGTATAGACGATCAGGAGTATCCGCAGGAGTACAGGCCAGGACCTGACGCATTATTTTTTGCCGAGGGGGTCTTACCTTCTGAGCATCTTTGATTATCTCTAGCGATGGATCTCTTAGTTGATACTCTTCTATCATCATCTTATTTTATATTGGAGCTCCGTCCTCTCTCATTTTAGTTTTGA
Organism: Iris macrosiphon; assembly: GCA_036927795.1. Taxonomy (NCBI): domain Eukaryota; kingdom Viridiplantae; phylum Streptophyta; class Magnoliopsida; order Asparagales; family Iridaceae; genus Iris; species Iris macrosiphon. The sequence continues at coordinate 181,179,103 of JAYESA010000001.1, forward strand.
TATAGTCATTGGTAGTTGATTTGTCTCCATCCGACTATCATTTTTGGATTATTCAGACTCATTATTTTGGTTTAGTTATTTCTTTACTATGACTTGTTCTGTGGATGAGATTAGTATTTTCTGTGACTTGTGACAATATATTTACCACCTGTGAATTAATATTCATATTAGAGCGTACGTGTGTATTATGAAATCCATATATTAGAGTTTTCATATACATACGGCTGGCATGCTTACGTATTCCTAGTCCTACGTATTTTGGGACTGGGACGTGACATATTTTTGTGGTGGCTCATGCAGGTCGAGAGTATATTGTCTCGGTTACGTTACTGTACCGAACAAGCCTGCGTATAGGAATAGAGTATAGGAGCTCATCCACGCTTGACTATAACTCCTCTTCCCTTTCAACTTTTCCTATTTAAATGCTTGCATCCTGCTAGATTCCTGTACTCCTAATCTTTTCGTCCACCTCTTGGAGAGAGATGGATTTGCGTAGTAGATGTACCGCCACCGGGGGCGACACACCTCCAGGGGTCAACGGCCAAACTCGAGGAGAGGCCTCAACGACTCCTAGACTTCCAGGACCGGATGGACAGACTCACAATCCGGTTCCACCAGCTCCTTCCACGGTGCCTAATGGGGCTTTTCCAGCTCCACCAGCACCGTAGGACGGCCAGCTGCAGTTGTTCCAATTCTTCCAAATGATGATGCAGGAACAGAGACAGCAGGCAGCCGCGCAGGCTTTAGAGCAGAGGCAGCAAGCGGCGGAGCAGAGGCAAAAATTTCTGGCAGCACTTGAGAGAATGGCTACACTAACACCTGCACCAGCCAGGCACTAGTTCCAGTACCGCAAGCTAGAGTTGGTTCAGTCAAGGACTTTGTACAGATGGGCCCCAAGCCGAATAAAGGCATTGAGAGTCCAGAGGAGACCACAAACTGGATTACCAACACCAAGAAGTTGTTAGAAGCCTCACAGCTGCCTACAGATCTATGGATGACAGGCGTAAGGACCCAGCTAGAGGGTAACACTCATTACTGGTGGAAATCGATGGAGCGTCAGTTGGGTACGCGTCAGACTTGGGAACAGTTCTTGGAGTGCTTTGAGAGGAAGTACTTCTCGGCTGTCACGCCCCAGTCCCAAAATACCGAGGGACTAGACGCGTGGCAATGGCCAGCAGCACACACCGATGGACAAACCCAATTTAATGGATCCATCGGGGCATGCTTAAGCTGTAATATAACAATAAGTAGGTCCAATGATACAAGTCACAATCTACACTAATCTCATCCACAACAGATAAAACACATATCAAAGCCAGAATAATGCAAATAAAATAAACTAGCATATCTCAATAAAAGTGCTTCGGAGAACAATCCGAGAATAAGTCTAGTACATCAAATAAAATAGACTGGAAATAAAATAACTAGAGATAGAAATAAATGAGTATCTCAAGCCAATACCCAGGAAAGTCCTCTGGTACAATCTCGTCCTCAGATCCTGGTTCTGCTCCAAGGTGTGCACCTGCTCCTGCTAATGCTAATGCTCCGGTCCCGTATACCTCAGGATAGATCTCGTCAGCTAGTCCTGGAGACATAATCCGGATCCAGGTCCTCAGAGGACAGCAAGGTACAAGAAAGTTCATGCCAAAATAAATGCAGTGCAGCAGATAATGAAATAAATAGAGTAAGTATGTAACCATCTATGTGAAAATGCAAGTGAGAGCATAACGAGTACTCAGGCTGAGACCACTACAAGCTCTGTGTCTGGGAGCCGGTAGCGGAGTCTACTATATGTTTTACTATGTGTTTACTATGGATTATAGATATATATATGAAATCAGCCTGTAGCCTGTGTCTCTCCCCACCCAATGTAATCACACGTCTCATGTCCATGACACGCAGGATCAATATTAATGCAGCAAGTCATATAATGTCTAGGAATATAATGTCTATGTCATAAACCTGTATCCTATACAGAATCACCACGAATATCTCGGAAAGATCCTGTCTCATGAATAGTGTCAAGTGTCCTGGGTCAAGGGTACTTGGTAAGACAAGTACGAGAATATAAAGTGTCACGAATATCTATCTCTAGATGACAGTACCCAACACCGCGTACAGCGTTGGCACCCGACTAATAATCGGACGCTAAGTACGTCACACGGTCCTAGGTTAAGCATGCACAACAATATAAATATAGTCAAAGGAATATTAACAAGAACTGCAAGTTTTGGCAAGGTACACTTGCCTGTGGTTCTGGCTCCAACTTTAGCTCTGGTCTCAGAGTGATCTGCAGGTACTACTCCAAAAGCTGTAATAAACACCACCAACAGTCTCAGAAGATATCAAATAGCTAGAAACGCCTGTCCTTACGTCCAATTTGGACACAAAGGCAAAAATGATATTTCTGGGCCAAAGCAGAATTCATATGTGGGCCACTTTGTACCGAAAAGCGTGTCAGGGTAAAAGGTCTCCAAATTCCTCAAACTCAGTGTCAATAAGTCAGGAACAATGATACGAACCCAACGGAACTTCCAGAATTGGATTCCGATGAGCCGATCACAAAATCGCCCGTCAAGTGGAGCCTATGGGGCCCACGATACACGATTTTGTCAACGTTCTCATAATCGGACCAAACTTGGGTCACAGGACCAGCGTATTGCTACGAGTCCGATGGCGTAAGTTTCGTCTCGATCCGACGTGTGTACACAAAGTTACAGCGTGTTCCAGAAAGGACGGATACGGGACGGTGTCGGCGGATACGCGTTGATTCCGGTGTGCACGCACATCCGAATTGACTTCTGCGAAATCCCACACGTCCGTATCAACGTCGCGCACGTTTTGGTAAAGACCGCGTGCGACCAAGTCGTCCCGTTTGGCGGGGCGTACTCAGTTTCGGGGTGAAACAGGGCGTTGTTTTTCCTGTTTTTGGATCGCGATTTGCGATCACCACAGGACGCGATGCACCGAGCGGGTTGCACGGGCACCGAGAGGGTTATACAGTCTACGCGTTGCAACTGACGGAATCGAAAACGGAATTACGGGGAGAGAGGAAATGCTACCTGAACAGGGCTCCGTGAAATCTTAATTCTCGTGTCCGAGTGACTGTTCGTGTCTTGGTCACAGTATCCGGGATGCTGCTGTGTCCGCTGCTCTAGGGTTCAGGGTTCTGGTCCGGAGACAGCGGGGTGGACTCGCCGGAGACTGCGCTAGCAGGGGTTGGCCTCGCCGGAGGGAGTCGACACGTGCGGAGGCGGTTGGTGGAGTGGCCGGAGTCGAACTGATGGATGGGGGGGAAACTGTGCTGGAGTCGGGGGAGTCTGGAGCCGGACGGGATGCTGCAGGGGGTGAAGTCGGCCGGCTCGTCAGTGGCCGGTGGAGATGGCCGGACAAGGGAGGGCGCACGGGAGTCGAGTGCAGGCGGACCGCTGCGGGTCAGGGGAAACTGCTGTGTCCGGTCGCAGGCGGGTGGAGCCGCTCAGTCCGGCGGTGGGGAAAGCACGGGCAGGCGGGAGTAGCAAGTCGGAGCGGGGTCCACTTCGCCGGTCGACTGCTGCGCGGCGGGCCGGAGGGGAACTGCTGGATGGCGATGCCGGAGTCGGGCTGCAACAGTCGGTCGGCCGGGGTGCACTTCGCCGGTCGACTGCTGCGCGGCGGAGTGCTGGCCGGCCGGAGCGAGGTCAGCCGCCGGACGGGGGTTGAGCTCTTCAGGAAGAAAAAGGATGGAGAAGAATAAAGGAAGAAGAAGAAGAAGTTTTTGAAGGAGGAGGAGTTTGTATGGAGAATAAAAATTAATGGAGGAGGGAGGAGAGAGAGAGGGGGCGGCCAGGGAAGAAGAATAGGAGTCGGCGGATCTATATTTTAGGGTTTGGGATTTTTGGTTTCACCTAGAAAAGGAAAAGAATTTAATTGTATATTTATACATGTAGGATTTTGGCTTGGGTTTGACCTAGGAATTAGGGCTTGGTCCACATTCCTTGGGCTTGGTTTCGGCTCTCATGGGGATGTTGGGCGTTTGGCACGGGTTTAATTCGATTTATATATCCAATAGTATTTAGGGCTTTAAACGCGTTTCCGGAGTCCAATAAATTCGCAGAAAATTACCCTATGTCCGGTTTTCCATTATACACCATAAAATATTATTTCCATAATATTTTAACATCAATTATCAGCATTTAAAAATCTTTTGATCACACTCACTTTCGTTTTGAATTCCAGAAAATACCGAAAAGTTCGAAATAAATCATTTTAGAATTATTCTAAAAAATCAGGGTGATTACAATCTACCCAACTTATAAAAATTTCGTCCTCGAAATTAAAATTAAGCCATGGTAGAAGTCAAGGATGGTCTAAGATTTGCATTGGTTAAAATGCAATGCTAGGTTTAACGGAGTGGGCGATGTTGCACGATGCATAATCCGAAAATCTTGAAAAAATCCACATGAGCGAAAAATAGGTTTCTTCATGTGTCATGTCCAATAGTGTGGACACATAAATGCTCTTTTGCATAAAAGTGCCCAACCATTGAAACGTTGTACAAAGATGAAAATTTGGATGATGGTCACGTCTAGGACAAGGATGTGGAATTTGTAGGAAGGCAGTGACTAATGAATTGCTCCAATTATCGTAGCAGTGGTAAGGTGCGCCAAGGGATACCATGTTGTAAAACTGAATAAAATGTCGTGTTCTATTTCTAAGTGGATTCAAGCTAGCCTCAGTCTCACTATCTAAGCCAAATAGGTCAACTTCTTAGGTGAGGGGGTTTCACAATCCAGCCAACTTAAGACAATGTCGTCCTCAAAACTTCAATGCCGATTATATCACATATAATGTCCTTAATTACGAAAGAATAATCCTCGAGTATGTGATCGGCCTATGGGGTATATCTAGTACTCTCTGTGTATCAATTTATACCAAGCACGAGGTTTCGTCTTTCCGAGATAAGGGAAGACGAAGATCAATAATAAGGAGTTCAAGGGGAGAGGTAATAGAATAGAAGTATCGGGATCAAGGCGTTTAGAGAATTCAAATGGGAATTGTCAAGGCAGTTGTGGATTGAAATCTTATTTTGGTAATTCCTGTTTACATGCTCGCATTAGTACCGTTATGTAACCGATACGATCTGCTCAGACATATCTAGAGGGCAAGTACAGGTGTCTACTAGTCAACTATATATCTCAATCCACGTAAAGTAGTTATACGAAGGGCGAACCAAGCGTACTATGGTTGATCAGACCGTAGTACACTGATTCTGAAACGTATTAGTGTACGCGTCCACTAATACATATGTCATGAACAAGCTTGATAAAAGGATGAGCTTGCAAAACTAGGCTGTAACAGCAGCATAAGTCGAGGTAGTATATGAAATATAAGTACGCTAGATGATGATGAAAGAAGGTACAAATTATTTAAGTTCACAAAACAACAAAAATAAGCAACAATAATAAAAGGCACTACAATCTCTACAGTTATCATACAACTTCCTTGTCTAAGTCGCTAGTCGACCAAACAGGGGCAATGACCTCTAACTTCTACTGTCTAAATAAACACTGTCATCTTTTGCTAGTATACAATTAATGTCATCCAATTACACTACCCAACTTATAAGAATTAAACTAGTACCGTGACAGTCTTAAGAGGATCCTGCAAAATAACCTTGCACATGTAAATAAAACAGAAACTCTTATTAGGGTCTCCTGTGGTATCATGTAAGTAATGGTCATCTTAAGTCTTAATCATAGTGCTCATAGAACATGTGTCAATAGCGAGAATGGAAAGGTTACTAGTCTCAAGGGGAAGGAAATATAACTCGTATCGAGGTGGGGGTACAAATTACGTGATTTAACACTAAGGGATAATTATCGGGTCACAATCTACAAGATTAACTCAAACTTATCGAACTCTAACTACCAAGCACAAAATTTTCAAATTCAAGACTACAGCTATGCTCCTAGCAACTATGGGTCCTTAACAAGGAAGGAAATTTACTTGGTCTATAATCAGAAGGGTCAGATGGCACGAATTGAAAGACGGAGGAAAGAAGAACATATTTTCACAATTTGCGCATTAGCGAACGTTAAGGTCGCAGATGAACAACAGATGAAATTAAAATATGGGGCTCTAGATAGCATCATGGTTTTCTAAGGGGAAGTGGTATGCTAGTTATTATGTTTAAGGTATGATTAGGAAAATGTTCTATACCTTGCTCTTGGCTTTCTAAGGTACTGTCCGCTTATCTCAAGACAAAAGTCTAAATTTATAGTTCTCCAATACTTATCTAACTGCGAAGGTTAGGTTCAGTCATAATATTAAATTTTGGTTTCCTATTGGTTTCTCAATACTAGGGTCAACATTATGGTAAAACTTCTAACCAACTCTAGTAGTGTCTATACTACTCTCAAGTCTTCATAATACATCAGGGGTAATGGTAAACCAATTCTAGAGATAAGGAATTCTAGGGTTCACTAGATATTCTAAACTTAGTAGGGTGTCAACACTCTAGTGGTACTCTTAATAGGAATGTTACCTTACTTATTATCTAACAATAGGAACTTATATATTCTAAGAGAGGCTATACTCAAGAAACTAATAGGGAAGCACATGAATCAAGCATGATGCAATTTATCCGAATGGAATGGATTGGAAGGAGGATGAGTCATAGTCAGTGTGGATGAGATCCTATACTCTAATCCTAGGTGCAGGCTTGCTCGGTCCTTAAGTTGAAACCGAACAATTTAGTCGTTGACCTGCATGGGCCACCACAAAAACCATGTCACGCCCCAGTCCCAAAATACCGAGGGACTAGACGCGTGGCAATGGCCAGCAGTACACACCGATGGACAAACCCAATTTAATGGATCCATCGGGACATGCTTAAGCTGTAATATAACAATAAGTGGGTCCAATGATACAAGTCACAATCTATACTAATCTCATCCACAACAGATAAAACACTGATCAAAGTCAGAATAATGCAAATAAAATAAACTAGCATATCTCAATAAAAGTGCTTCGGAGAACAATCCGAGAATAAGTCTAATACATCAAATGAAATAGACTGGAAATAAAATAACTAGAGATAGAAATAAATGAGTATCTCAAGCCAATACTCAGGAGAAGTCCTCTGGTACAATCTCGTCCTCAGATCCTGGTTCTGCTCCAAGGTGTGCACCTGCTCCTGCTAATGCTAATGCTCCGGTCCCGTATACCTCAGAATAGATCTCGTCAGCTAATCCTGGGGACATAATACGGATCCAGGTCCTCAGAGGACATAGCAAGGTACAAGAAAGCTCATGCCAAAATAAATGCAGTGCAGCAGATAATGAAATAAATAGGGTAAGTATGTAACCATCTATGTGAAAATGCAAGTGAGAGCATCACGAGTACTCAGGCTGAGACCACTACAAGCTCTGTGTCTGGGAGCCGGTAGCGGAGTACTATATGTTTTATTATGTGTTTACTATGGATTATAGATATATATATGAAATCAGCCTGTAGCCTGTGTGTCCCTCTCCACCCAATGTAATCACACGTCTTATGTCCATGACACGCAGGATCAATACTAATGCAGCAAGTCATATAATGTCTAGGAATATAATGTCTATGTCATAAACCTGTATGTCATAAACCTGTATCCTATACAGAATCACCACGAATATCTCGGGAAGATCCTGTCTCATAAATAGTGTCAAGTGTCCTGGGTCAAGGGTACTTGGTAAGACAAGTACGAGAATATAAAGTGTCACGAATGTCCATCTCTAGATGACAGTACCCAACACCGCGTACAGTGTTGGCACCCGACTAATAATCGGACGCTAAATACGTCACACGGTCCTAGGTTAAGCATGCACAACAATATAAATATAGTTAAAGGAATATTAACAAGAACTGCAAGTTTTGGCAAGGTACACTTGCATGTGGTTCTCGCTCCAACTGTAGCTCTGGTCTCAGTGTGATCTGCAGGTGCTACTCCAAAAGCTGTAATAAACACCACCAACAGTCTCAGAAGATATCAAATAGCTAGAAACGCCTGTCCTTACGTCCAATTTGGACACAAGGGCAAAAATAACATTTTCGGGCCAAAGCGGGATCCACATGTGGGCCACTTTGCACCGAAAAGCGTGTCAGGGTCAAAGGTCTCCAAATTCCTCAAACTCAGTGTCAATAAGTCAGGAACGATGATACGAACCCAACGGAACTTCCAGAATTGGATTCCGATGAGCCGATCACAAAATCGTCCGTCAAGTGGAGGCTGTGGGGCCCACGATACACGATTTTGTCAACGTTCTCATAATCGGACCAAACTTGGGTCACAGGACCAGCGTATTGCTACGAGTCCGATGGCATAAGTTTCGTCTCGATCCGACGTGTGTACACAAAGTTACAGCGTGTTCCAGAAAAGACGGATACGGGACGGTGTCGGCAGATACGCATTGATTCCGGTGTGCACGCACATCCGAATTGACTTCTGCGAAATCCCACACGTCCGTATCAACGTCGCGCACGTTTTGGTAAAGACCGCGTGCGACCAAGTCGTCCCGTTTGGCGGGGCGTACTCAGTTTCGGGGTGAAACAGGGCGTTGTTTTTCCTGTTTTTGGATCGCGATTTGCGATCACCACAGGACGCGATGCACCGAGCGGGTTGCACGGGCACCGAGAGGGTTATACAGTCTACGCGTTGCAACTGACGGAATCGAAAACGAAATTACGGGGAGAGAGGAAATGCTACCTGAACAGGGCTCCGTGAAATCTTAATTCTCGTGTCCGAGTGACTGTTCGTGTCTTGGTCACAGTATCCGGGATGCTGCTGTGTCCGCTGCTCTAGGGTTCAGGGTTCTGGTCCGGAGACAGCGGGGTGGACTCGCCGGAGACTGCGCTAGCAGGGGTTGGCCTCGCCGGAGGGAGTCGACACGTGCGGAGGCGGTTGGTGGAGTGGCCGGAGTCGAACTGATGGATGGGGGGGGGAAACTGTGCTGGAGTCGGGGGAGTCTGGAGCCGGACGGGATGCTGCAGGGGGTGAAGTCGGCCGGCTCGTCAGTGGCCGGTGGAGATGGCCGGACAAGGGAGGGCGCACGGGAGTCGAGTGCAGGCGGACCGCTGCGGGTCAGGGGAAACTGCTGTGTCCGGTCGCAGGCGGGTGGAGCCGCTCAGTCCGGCGGTGGGGAAAGCACGGGCAGGCGGGAGTAGCAAGTCGGAGCGGGGTCCACTTCGCCGGTCGACTGCTGCGCGGCGGGCCGGAGGGGAACTGCTGGATGGCGATGCCGGAGTCGGGCTGCAACAGTCGGTCGGCCGGGGTGCACTGCTCCGCGGGTCGGCGGAGTGCTGGCCGGCCGGAGCGAGGTCAGCCGCCGGACGGGGGTTGAGCTATTCAGGAAGAAGAAGGATGGAGAAGAATAAAGGAAGAAGAAGAAGAAGAAGAAGTTTTTGAAGGAGGAGGAGTTTGTATGGAGAATAAAAATTAATGGAGGAGGGAGGAGAGAGAGAGAGGGGGCGGCCAGGGAAGAAGAATAGGAGTCGACGGATCTATATTTTAGGGTTTGGGATTTTTGGTTTCACCTAGAAAAGGAAAAGAATTTAATTGTATATTTATACATGTAGGATTTGGGCTTGGGTTTGACCTAGGAATTAGGGCTTGGTCCACATTCCTTGGGCTTGGCTTTGGCTCTCATGGGGATGATGGGCGTTTGGCACGGGTTTAATTCGGTTTATATATCCAATAGTATTTAGGGCTTTAAACGCGTTTCCGGAGTCCAATAAATTCGCAGAAAATTACCCTATGTCCGATTTTCCATTATACACCATAAAATATTATTTCCATAATATTTCAACATCAATTATCAGCATTTAAAAATCTTTTGATCACACTCACTTTCGTTTTGAATTCCAGAAAATACCGAAAAGTTCGAAATAAATCATTTTAGAATTATTCTAAAAAATTAGGGTGATTACACCAGCCACAGTAAGGGATGCATTGTATGACCAGTTCCTCCATCTGGAGCAGGGGAACAAGACAGTCAATGAGTATGATGCAGAGTTCAGCCGCCTTAGTAAATATGGCGCTGCCCTAATACCCAATGACTTGGAGAAGGCTAAGAGGTTTCACCGTGGGCTGACTCAGGAGCTCCAGCACTACACTAGCTCACAGTCCCGGATCTCTTATGCCGAATTATTGACAGAGGCTAGGCTGCAAGAGGCCATCGGCAAGGGAAAGGAAAGTCAACCGAAGGCCCAGCAGGGACCAGCAAAGACGCAACAAGGAGGGTCCATCAGACGCCCTTTGGCACACCAACAACCATATAGGGCCGCACCATATCCAACAAAGGAGTTCCGTACTTGTCACTTTTGTGGTAGGATAGGTCATATTCAAAGAGATTATCGTCGTCGATTGGGGCAGTGCGTGTTATGTGGCTCAAGTCACCACCAAACCCGAGAATATTCTCAGCGGATCCAGAGGTCAATGGCATTAGAATCAGGGACACCGTATACACCCTCAAATATAGGATACCAAAGGGACCCACCACTGCTTCCATAGTCTGCCCAAATTGAGAAGGCTAGACCCCAGCTGAACAACCAAGGACAAGGCCAAGCATTCATTATGACGAATATGGGAGCGCAGGCACAGGAAGTCGTAGATACAGATACGACCTTGTAGTTATAATTTCTATTGCATAATCATGACCCCATTATGACACGAGATCTTAGATGTATAAATAGATGTAGAATTATATATATATATGATGGTTTAGCAGTTATGAGGATATGTTAATATTTTAACTAGATGGCATACCCACGATACTAATGGATGACACGAGTAGCAGTAGTAGTATTCTCTTTCCTATCACCATCTCGTCCCCTTGGGTTGCTCATCTTCTCTTCAATATACATTTCGTGTCCCATGCTTAAGTCTTCCTAACGTAGTTGCATCTTTTCGTGCCATCATGAATTGTTTGATTTACTTCAACCTCACAATTTATCTTGTTAGTTAAAACATAAATGGGTTAGTAATGATTAATAACTAAAAGATGAGTTCATAATGATAACCCCTTATGTATATGCAATATAGCAATATTTGTATTCTCTTATTATTTTTAAACTATGAGTAGCATCCTTTAGTCTAACAAGAATTAGTTGGATTGTTGAAATGGTTCATACTTCTAAATAGTTTTATAAAGTTAGTCAAGACCTTAATTGTTGCCCTAAAACTTAGACTAAGCTTAGGATGAATTGAAGGCACTTGTTACGAACTGATGACTATGACAAATCGTTGGCGAGGTAGCGACAGCTACAGCTAGACGATTATGGTAGAGTAGTTGAATTATTTGCAGTCATACTGGCCATGTGGCGTGGCAGTATTAGACTACGATACTTGACGGTTACGGAGAAAAAAAATTATGGTTATGAGATTCCAGACAAGTATCCCAAAATATTCGACCCAATGGATAAACTGGTCCTACAACCTAAACAATAGCCTCAAAGACTTTGACTACTAGTGGAATCCTTGTAAGTTGGGTAGTGTAGACGAGTTAGAGGATCAAAGAATAGCGTATAGACAATAAGAGAAAAAAGTGTTAAGATGGCTGACCATAACCTTTTAGGAAGCACTGCTAGCTAGCAATGAAGTGTTAATAGCTATAGTGATTTATTACGAATATGGGTTAGTATTAATTTTAAGAACGAAATTCTTGTAAGTTGGGTAGATTGTAAACCCCCTCCCCCCAAAATAGATATCTTGTGTATTTTGTATTTCTTGTATTTGTTCTAGATTTTTTTTTTAAATCAATTAAAACCCAATGATTTCATTAGGACACTTCACCTTGGTTTGGACATTAATGATATAGGATAACCCCAAAATGTGTATCGTCCTTCGCAGGAAGTAGTCTACACAAGAGACACTACCTGTAGAATCCTTTCGTGGCACAAAAATTTGATCCATTAGCATTAGTATGACATTAGTGTAACAAACATAGATTCTTGTGTTAAATATTTAGATATTTTATATATATATATAATTTATTTGTGGTTTTTTTTCAATCCCAACTTCCTGCAATTAGCATCCCATAATTCTCCATGCAAAATTAGGCAATTTCACTTTTTGTAAGATTTGCATATTATTTACCATTATCCTATTTTGTTGGATATCCATTTAGCTATTTACTTAATTAATTGGATAATACAGTTATTTGATTTATTATAACTAGATAAATATCTAATTATTAATTACAAAATATTTCATAAAATATTTTGGGTCTAGTATTTTATTAAAGCTTTACAAAATAAAATTTTCTAGAATTTATTCTGTGTACAAATATATCTTTGGATTTATATAGCCTCATCTATATATATCTATATATAAATAATATATTCAGTTATTAAAATATTCATTTAGAATTATTTCACAAAACTATTTTTTTTATTTAAAGTCTTTTGTTAAAGGGTGATAGATTTTCTAGAATTTATTTTGTCTGCAAATGTTTTTTTTGGATTTTTTTTTTATAACCTCATCTATATATGTAAATAAATATATAGTTATTAATAATAATAAAATAAAAAAGGAAAAAAACAAACAAACAAAAAACCTATTCCCTAACCCACACCTGAGCCGCAGACCCCCCTATCTCTCTCGATCTATATATATATATATATATATATATATATATATATATATATATGAAACCCTAACCCTAATCTCTCCTCTCCCCTTCCTCCTGCGCCACCCTCAACGACACCCCCTGACCGCCGCAACAGCAGTCGCGGGCCGTCGGCGCACGTGTACAACAGCAGCAGCGCAGCCCGACGGCCCATCTTTCAGGTGATGTAACTCCCTCATCTTTGATTCTTTTCTCGAGCGGTTTCTTCGTATACGTTCACAACCTAACCCTCTAGGATTCCCTCTAAGCGGGACGAGTTTTCGTGTCCCAGATTGGTCAAAAAATCGACCGAAAGACGCCGAAAAACTGTCCAAGAACAGTCCAGAAATTCGACCCAAACCCCATGTTCATGCCCAATTTGCCACCAACCCGTTTAATATTTTTAAAATCTAATTGAAAGGTTTTCTTCTCAATATAACCAAGAATTTTACTGTTCTTTTAGTTTTTATTAGTTTGTTTTATTTGTTAAATTATTCGGCCTCCAAAACGACCAAAAATTTGGCATTTTAAAACTAAAATTTTGTGATACGGAGTGCGCCCCGCCAAACGGAACCGTCTCGTCGCGTACCAATTTTACCGAAAGGCGCGTATGATATATCCTGACGTGTAAGCTTTCGCAAAAGTTGATTCGGACGTGTGTGCGCGTCGGAATCAACCCGTATCCGTAAAAAGTTTTCGTATCGCGAATTTTGCAAACAACCACCATACTTTGTGTACGCTCGTCGGAATGCGAGAAAACTTGCGCCATTGGATTCGTGGTATCACGCTGGTCCTGTGACCCAGGTTTCACGCGATTCCGAGACAGTTAACCGAGCCGCCTATTCGCAGGCCCACGGTTTGACTTGAAGAGCGATTTTGTGATCAGGCTCACCGGAATCCAAAGTTGAACATACCGTTGAGTTCATATCATCGTTTAGAATTTATTTGACCTATAATTTATCCCATTTAGAGACCTTTATCCATGGCACGTATTTCGGTGCAAAGTGGCCCACATGTAGACCCCGTTTTGGCCCAAAATTATATTTTTGTCCCTGTGTCCAAATTGGACGAAATGGTAGAGCTTTCTGACTATCTCGCTTATTCCGGAAACGTTGGTAATATTTTTTTTAGCATCAGGAGACGTTCGTACATCTTTCTATCTTTGTGCTATTGTGACGTGACGTGTTTGCAGCCAAAACATTTTCTAAACTTTGATCGGACACCAGGCAAATATACCTTGCCAAATTGCTTACAGTATTTTGCATGCGCGTCATATTTTCATATATTCATTATATGTGTTTTATATGTATTTTCTTTTCAGTCTAAATTATATATTATATTTGTTGACACACACTTGACACATAGTATCATGGGTGGGGAGGACAGTCAGTAGGCGTATGGGCTACCCACTTTGGTAAACCGTAGTAATTGGACCCACTACGATATTTGTGTCGCGATGGTCGCTACCCTCGAGGTATGTCGATTAATAGTACATGTACGTTTGAGTATTCATGAGTTATGAGATAGCGTGTGCATTAGAGTAGCCTACACCTGTCCATACATTGAAAAGTTATCCTCATTATGCATTTTCATATAGATTGTCTAGTGGAGCGTACTTGTATATTTTCTATCTATTCTTTATGCATGTTTTACTGTATTCAATTGGCATGTTGTTTTCTGTATCTTGTTACGTCCCTCTGAGGACCTGGTCTTTGCCAGGTATAGACGATCAGGAGTATCCGCAGGAGTACGGGCCAGGACCTGACGCATTATTTTCTGCCGAGGAGGTCTTACCTTCTGAGCATCTTTGATTATCTCTAGCGATCGATCTCTTAGTTGATACTCTTCTATCATCATCTTATTTTATATTGGAGTTCCGTCCTCCTCTCTCATTTTAGTTTTGATATAGTCATTGGTAGTGGATTTGTCTCCATCCGACTATCATTTTTGGATTATTCAGACTCATTGTTTTAGTTTAGTTATTTCTTTACTATGACTTGTTCTGTGGATGAGATTAGTATTTTCTGTGACTTGTGACAATATATTTACCACATGTGAATTAATATTCATATTACAGCGTACGTGTGTATTATGGTATCCATATATTGGAGTTGTCATATACATACGGCTGGCATGCTTACGTATTCCTAGTCCTACGTGTTTTGGGACTGGGACGTGACATGGTTGAAGTCCTTCTTCTTCTTGTAGAAAAATTTATGCTTCCATTTAGAGTCACTAGCATGTACCATGTTGGCCTTAGCCAACTGCTTGGATAAGGAGCATCTTCAATGTGAATCCAGTGAAGAAGATCTTCGAGCTGGATCTCCAACTTTTTACGGTACATGTCAGTCTTGAACCTGATCCAGCCTGGAGGAAGTTTGGTGACGATAGCCCCCATCATAAATTTGTCTTCCTGCTTCATGCCCTATTCCTCCAGTTTCTGCTGCATCTTCAGAAGTTCCTTAACTTGTGGTAACATCACATTCTCGTCCTCAAATTGCAAAGTGAAGAACTTCTCGACGAGATAGATTTTAGATATTTTCTCGTCAGTTTTAAAGTGCTTCTCAAGAGATTCCCAGACATCTCTTGCCTTCTCCTTCTTGTTGTAGGGCTATGTCATCGAGTCGTCCATAGCATTGAAAATCAACAACATGCAGAGGTCGTTGTCTTCCTTCCACTTGGAGTGCGCGTCCTACGCCACACCAACTGCAAGCTCTCCTCCATCTTCGGGAATGGTAGGTTCAGGATCAACCAACACATAAGCAACTTTGACAAGACGAAGATTCAAGGAGATCTTCCTCTTCCAAATGTTGTAGTGTTCACCATCAAACTTCTCAAGCTTGTGAAAGCTAGTATCGAGAAGGTTTGAGCGGTTGTCCATTCTAACTCGGATCTTGCCTTGAGATTGTTAGTCCCAAAGTCATATCAAAGAAGAAGAGGTAGCCACAAAGTAGAGACTCACACAAAATTTGTCTCTACAAACTCCAAAAGAGAAGTTGGTGCACTGAGATTCACACAAGAGTTCCTCTACAGTGACACACAACCCCACAGAAGCACTAAACTAGGAACATGATACAAACATACAACCCAAAGAAAATGCAAATACAACAAGAATCAGAAAATCGTTCTTCTCTTTGCGTTCGCAGACGTTACACCGAGAAGAACGAGAACAAGAACAGAAATACAAAGAAGGAAACTCTTGCTGGGGTGATCAAAACTACTAGAGCTCAAGGCAAGATTCGCGCTATAGAACGAATTGCCCCCAGGATCCAGCAAGTTCATACGATAACTTCTGGAACGTTGTTGGTCACATTCGGATCACTCGGAAGATCCTTTGGAAGGATGCTAACTACTGTCGCAGGTCCTGCTGGTGCTCTCGATTTTTCTCTCTCAATTTTTCCAACAAACCAAATGAAAGAGGAGAGCCTCTATTTAAAGAAGATTTCAGCTTCCATGCGGCCTGAGGAAAAAATCAGACCGCATGCGCCGTTGTACTGCACAGGGCAGACAGCGCCGTCAGACGCCGAAAGCTGCAGTCGCATGGCACAGAGAGCCACGAGCCGCCTGCGCTGTACTGCACAGAGTAGACAGTGCCACCAAGCGACGAAAGCTTGCAGCCACATGGCACAGAGAACCACGCGCCGCCTGCGCCGCACCGAGCCGCCAACAGTAGTCCATGTCCCCTCCACACTTTACTCGCCCAAGCTAACTTGTTGGACGCATAGCGCATGGCCGCATAGCTCCAGGCCGCAAGACCCCTGGCCGCATGGGCAACTGGCCGCATGCACCCCTGACTGCATGGCCCCTGGTCGCATGCGCTCCTGGCCGGATGCGCACCGGGCCCATGGGCACCTGACCGCATGGCCAGGTGCCCATGCGCCAACAAAGCACCACTTTGCGCCCTTGAGTCCGAGTCCGTGTCTGAGTCCTAGTTCGAGTAGCTCCTAAGGAAAACTTCCCAAAGGTGGTGACAAAATAAAGATTGTCATAATAGGGTTCAAACTTAATCCCTCTAGAAAAGTCAACCCATAAGGACCACCATCCCATGTGCATATACCAATACTAAACAAAGCTATATATTGAGATATACACATTGGTGGTTTTCCAATATGGGACTAAAACTCCCAAACCAAAGTGAAAAACACCAATAACAATAACATGCTATGACTTAAAGAGGGTCAGGAATGGTTTCGTACCCCAGACTACTTTTCCTGCAGGAATAACTAGACCAAGTTCACTCACATTCACCTGGATAATCAAAGATAAAAACACGTTAGATCAACACGGTTAAAAAGAATAACTCTCAGTGACGGAGCATAAGAAGTGCTGGTCCGGTCCGGGCTTAAAAAAAGAAGAAGAAAATTTACTAGTAATTTTATGTCGAACAATTCTATCAAATAACATGAAAGTGTCTGTAGTTTAGTGGTTAGAATGTC